>APFE031111162.1:10992-27537 GCA_000404065.3 Pinus taeda
CTGCAATCGTCTCTATCTTCTTTTAATAAGAAACTTCTTTTTACAATTTTTCTGTACTGGTGCAGTCTTATACCAATACATAGGTTTCAGCCTATAGAAGGCTATAACCTTCTCTCATTCTCTAGCTTCTCCTGGAAGGGAGCTATAACCCCCTAGCTCTTGTACTAGCTGATGAGTTTACTAGTACATAGGTGCTGACCTATAGAAGGCTACAACCTTCTCTTTTCTAACAGGGATCATGTTTCATGAATTTTCAGACTGGATCCATCAACATCATCAATAAAAAATCAAATATATCTACATCAATCAATCTCCTTTGCACCAACCAAAGTTGAATCACTTCTTAGAATGTCATAACCAAAATACAGTAACAGTAGCCAGAACCCAAGCTAGAACCTAGAACACTGCAACAACAAACAGAAGTAGCTAAAACATATTTTATTAGGTATACGCTACTTCAATATGTCTAACCTCCATACATATCCTATTTTCCCAAGGCGATCCTGCGTATATTCTCTTTGGATATGCAGAACTAGCATGTCTACGCACCTTTGCTAAAGTGAACCTGCATACAGATCTGTAAATGATAATCTAAACTTTACAACAATTCTAGACATCAGTTATACCCAGATCATCATATTTACAAATTACAACATGCGCCAGTTATTCAGATAAGAGATAAAAACCACACAAAGATACTTCTCTTGAAGCCTTAAGATCTTGAGCCCTCAATAGAACTTATCCTTCATCAAGTGCTCAGGTTCATCCTTGATTCAGATCCAGCTGTGCACCATAACCTAATAAACTATATTCTAGATCTTGCTCTTCATTAGATATTCAATTCATGAGTGCCTTTGCCTAAAGATCTTCTCCTCCTTTTATAGCCTTAGGCCTTACTCAATACCGTGGTCCAAAACCAATTAGAAGCAATGCCTTGGACCAAATACTTAGGGTCAACACTTCAGACAGGATACCTTGGACCAATACCATGGATCAAAATACCATGGAACAAATAAGTTTTCAACATGTATGTGCCTTTGCATGAAAGTGTGTGTGTACACTGTACGTGCATTTTGTTCTAAAAACTCGTGTGTACACGTGACTTAGACAATGGGGAACCTGCATATACCTCTCTTTCTTCATTCTATGATCCTGAACTGTGATATGTCATCTGTGTGAGTTGCCACCAAGGACAACACCTGTGTCATAGTGCCAAATCTGTATCATAATGTCAACAATATCCCCCTTTGGACTTGATGGAAACCCCAAGTCACTCTCCCCCTTTTTCATCAAGGACAAAGGATTATGCTCCCCCTGAGTACATGCTGAATTCTCTAATATGCTGAAGCACGCCATCCGTGCTCCCCCTGAATATAAGCAAGGTCTGCAAAAAGATGACTTTATACATACATCATAAATGACCTTCTTATCATCATGACTCATACATACATCCATCTCCCAACCAAGTGGGGATATATCAATTTTGACTCATCCACCCAACTAGGTGCGTTTATACCAAATGTTTATACTTTTCAAAACAAGAACATCACATCATCCATCCCATGCTCAGTGGAGAAAAAAGATAGGTCATTCATGACCTTGATAATAAATGATATACATGACATAGAGACCAATTATCTAAAAAAAGACTATGATAGTTATCAACAACTATCATCAGTAGCATCTGTCAATCACCAACCAAAGCAGAAATCATGATCTCCCCTTACACCTATTCCACCAAGAAAATAATTGTGAATTTGTACCAAGATATTCTAAGATAGTGCCAACAATGCATTACTATAAGTATATGCTCCCCCTAAACCTGTGCTAGATGATCTCTGTCAGATCCATATTAGACTCCTTTCATACACTGTTTTTCTTCAAACAAACATATACACGATTGTATCCACAAACACCTGCATATGTACATGGAATGCTTCATGAAACTTGCATACAACCACTTTCTCTAAAATAGATAAATTTTAACAGTGAGATGATGCATCAACTACTCACAGCTTCAGTCTGAGATACTCAAATGTCTCTCTACGCAGTGGTTTGGTGAATATATCAACAACCTATTCTTTGGAGGGAACATACTCCAATTTGGCCTTTTATTCAAGCACTTGTTCATGTAGAAAGTGATATTTGATGGGTATGTGTTTGGTCTTAGAATGTATGACTGGATTCTTTGAAATATTGATTGCACTTGTATTATCACATAGAATTAAGATGGGTGGAGTACATGTGATCTAAATGTCTTGTAATGTTTGCATCATCAAAAGGAATTGTGTGCAGCAAGATGTAGCAGCCACATATTCTGCTTCAGTTGTAGATAATGCAATTGAACTTTGTTTCTTACTGAACCGAGACACTAATCTAGAAGCCATATAGAATGTACCACCACTAGTGCTTTTTCTATCATCCACGCTACCTACCCAATCTGCATTTGTATATGCATGAAGTGTGAGATCTGTATCCCTAGGATACCATAAACCAAAATTTTGAGTTCCTTGAAGATATTTGAAGATCCTTTTGACTGCTTGAAGGTGTGATTCCTTTGTATTTTCTTGGAATCTTCCAACTATTCCCATTGCATGCATGATGCCTGGTCGACTACCTATTAGATAAAGCAAACTGCCAATCATGGATCTGTAGGTTGGTTGATGTACTACTGCTAATTCATCATTACCAAAGAAAATTTTTGACTCATGGCTTCTTCATTTCTATGAAAAATGATATCATCAACATATATTACGAGTATTAGCAATTTATCATTATCAATCTTTGTATATAGATTGCTATCAGTTGATCCTTTTGAAAATCCTTGTTGATGGAGGTATTTGTCAAGACGTGAATACCAAGCTCTTGGAGCTTGCTTTAGAAAATAGAGAGCTTTTCTGAGTCTGCATACATGTTTTGGATCATTTCCAAGGATGAATCCGTCTAGTTGCTCAATATATACTTCTTCTTCTAAGTCTCCAATAAGAAAGGTAGATTTTACATCCATTTGGTATACTTTGAATTTCTGAAATCTAGAAAGAGCAAGGAACATTCTTATGTCTTCAAGTCTAGCAATAGGTGAAAATTTTTCTTCAAAATCTATACCTTCTTGTTGAGCATATCCTTTACAAACAAGTCTGGCCTTGTTTCCGATAACTTCACCATTTTCATTCAGCTTGTTTTTGAATATCCATTTGGATCCTATGATATTCTTATCATGAGGTCTAGGAACTAATTCCCAAGTATTATTCTTTTCAATTTTCTCAAGTTCTTTATTCATGGCCTTGACCCAACATTCATCTTTGCATGCTTCATTTACATTTTGAGGTTCAATGGAGGAAAGCAATGCTAGATAGCTTGAAGCTTTTGCAATAGTTCTTCTTGTTTGTACACTTGCCTCTTTCTGTTCCAAAATTTGAGTCTCTGGATGATTTTCCTGAACATATCTCGATGGAGTCTTTTCTTCTATCATCATCTGTTCTTCTGGTGCTTCATTGGTTGCTTCTTCTTCAGAATTAGTCTAATTTGATGTGGAAGGATAATCCTCATCTTCTCCACAATCTTCAGTTTTTACCTACTTTGGATTTTTGCCTGCTTCATCAACCACAACATCAATACTTTCAATAATTTTCCCAAGTCTTTTATTATAACAATTATATCCTTTACCTTGGGAAGAGTAACCAAGGAGAATGCCTTCATCTGCTCTAGGTTCAAAATTTCCAAATTTTTCATCAGTCCTTTTGATGTAACATTTGCTTCCAAAAACTTTGAAGTATTTTATAGTAGGAGTCTTCCCATACCAAAGTTCATGTGGAGTTTGAGTGTTTTTTACCCGAATGTTTTCTTTTTTGAGGATAGTGATGGTGGAAAATGTTGCTTCACCCTAAAAGGTTATAGGAGTTCTAGACTCATCTAGCATGGCATGAGCCATTTGTTGAACAGTTTTGTTCATCCTTTCTACAACTCCATTTTGCTGAGGAGCCCTTATGGTGGATATTTCTCCTTTTATTCTGTGTTCTTCACAAAAGTTGAAGAATTCATCCGAGGTAAATTCCCCTCCTCGATCAGATCTGAGGTTTTCGATTTTGCGAACTGATTCATTTTCAACCAAAGCTTTGAAGGCCTTGAATTTTTCAAATGCTTCATCTTTATGCTTTAGGAGTTTTATCCAACACATTCTCAAAAAATCTTCATTGAACAATATAAAGTATTCTTCTTCATGAGGTGACTTTTTCCTTGATGGACCACATAAATTAGTGTGAACAAGTTCAAGTGGATTACTAGTTGATCCTTCCTTCTCCGGGAAATGTGCTCTGGTTTTCTTACCAAATTGACATGACTTGCATATTGTATTTTCTGGGATGCTGATATTAGGAAGATCATGAACAACCTGGAATTTGCATGATTTCCTTATTTGTGGGAATCTTAGATGCCCTAATCTTCTGTGTCATATCCAGTGTTCATGCTTTTCGCTTAGATAGCACTGTTGTTGTCCTCCCTTGAGTATGTATAAGTTTTTTGGAGTTCTTATGCCTTTAAACATAGTTTCTCCTATATCAAGCTCACGAAAAACACATCCATTTGATCGAAATACTACTTCATTTCCTTGATCACACATTTGACTGACACTCAACAGGTTATGCTTTAGACCATCAACATACATAACATTCCCAACTTTAAACTTTTCTTTTAAGAGAATAGAACCTTTACCTTTTATGATAGTAGGAGTGTCATTTCAAAATAAGACCTTCTTTTCCTTTTCTAAGGCAATATATGGCTGAAGTTTATCTTTATCACCTATCATGCGTTTCAAGCATCCACTGTCGATGTACCACTGATTTTCTTGGCCTTCTGCATACATGAAGATACCACATATTTTTGTTTGTGGTTCTTTCTTTCTCCATATTTTCGGACTTAATGAAGTTTGCTCATTTTGAGATGTTTCTCGAAATTTACTCTTGCATTCAGAATCTTCATGATTGAAGTTGCTACAGATAGAGAAATTATATTTCATTTTCAAAAAGTGAAAATTTATTGTAGGTCCTTTTCATGATCCCTGTCACATTCCTTTTATTTCATGCCTCTCTAGTCATGATGGTTTTGTAGGGAACACATTGAGAAGCTTCGTGTCCAAAGTTATGACATGAAAATAATTGGCCATTAAAGAAGTTTCTACGATTATTAAATCTACTGACTTGGTGATTGTAGTTTCCATTGGCATTCAATCTTGAAGCAAATTGAGTATGATTTACCTGAGGTTGATTGTAACTTTTGTTCATCCTTGAAGTAGACTGAACCCGATTTACTTGGTGAATTGCTTTATGCCTTTGCTGATGATTGTCAAATTGTTCACTACTCTTTGTTGCATCAAGATAACTTTTAGTGGAGGTTGACGACTTCTGTGCTTGAGATGCTTCTTCAATCTATCCAAGACCTATCTTTATCATAGGAGAACACTGCACTTTGATAATTTCATCTCAAGTTTCTGATCCTTTAGCAAATCTAAGATTAAAAGATTTTGTTTTCTCAATGTCTTTCCTTAGACCCACAATTTCACATTCTAGTTTTTCATTGTGTTTTTCTCTTTCACCAAGTTGGAATGTCAGAGTATCTATAATCATATTCTTTTCTTCTAAACATATTTTGAGTTTAGATATTTCTTCATAAAGATTATCTTCATCTAAATCATCCAAGAAATCATCATCTTCAAAAGCCATCAAAAGTTTATAGTCATTATTATCTTCATCACTCTTTGATAAACCATCGCTATCTTCATGCATATAGTAGATTTTCTTACTTGCACTTTATTTCATATCAATTTTGTTAATTCCTTACCTTTATCAAACTTATATTTATGAGGAAATTTGGTAGCATAGTGATCGACTCTTCCACAAGAAAAACATTTGAAAGGTAGTTCACCTCTGAATCTTCCAGAACCCCGTTGAAGATTCTTGACAAATTTTGCTTCTTCCTGTTCTTCTGAAACATGTCCTAATTCATTGAGTTCTTCTCTTCCTAAAGCTTTGAATGCGGCTTCTCTCATGTCTGATGCACCTCATTTTCTCATTTCGAAAGCAGTTAAGATTCTGTGCAGCTGTTTCATAGTGATACTCTGAAGATCTTGCTTTTCTTCTATGGCAGAGACTTTTGATTCAAACTTAGTAGAAAAGGATCTTAAAACATTTTCAACTAAAGTAACTTCTTTTATCTCTTCACCCAAGTTCTTCATGCAATTAACAATCTCATCTATACGTAAGAAGTAATTAGCTATACTTTCATCATTGTGCATTCTGAGAGTTTCATATCTAATTCTAAGAGATTGCAGTGCTGCATGTTTTACCTGATTGTCTCCTTCATAGCTTAGAACGATCTTGTCCCATATTTCTTTGGCAGTCTTGAGCTGCATAAATTTAACAAATTCTAATTGTGACAAACTCCCCAATAATGTATTGACAACCTCGGCATTGGTTTCATATTGTTTTTTCCTTGTTGTATCTATAGGAATTGTTGATGGAAATGTATATCCCCCCTATACGATTTCCCAGACATCTGTTCCAAGAGATTGAAGATAGGTTGTGATTCTTACCTTCCAATAGATGAAGTTTCTCCCATCAAAGATTGGTGGTCAAATGGATCCCTCTCTTTCGTAGTTACTCATGATGATAGAACTTCCTTCAAGTGATCAAGCTTCTTCTGAAGGACAGGTTCTGATACCAATTGTTGGAAGTAACACAAGAGGGGGGGTGAATCAGTATTATTAAGTCAATAATATTTCATTTCACAATTTGATTCATATGCGCTGCTTCAGTTAATGAAACGTTCGTATATACACAACTGTATTTAAGGCAACTAGCGTATACCCTGCAAAATTATAATTTAGTTAATTCATCATATGTTGATATTTAATATGTGCATTAGAACCATATAAACAGTAACCATGTGCAGTAAAAAAAGAGCAGACAAACACACACAAGAACACAAGATATAAGGTGGAAACCCAATGTGGGTGAAAACCGCCTACTGCAATCGTCTCTATCTTCTTTTAATAAGAAACTTCTTTTTACAATTTTTTTGTACTGGTGCAATCTTATAGCAGTACGCAGGCTTCAACCTATAGAAGGCTACAACATTTTATTATTCTCCAACTTCTCCTGGAAGGGAGCTACAACCCCCTAGCTCTTGTACTAGCTGATGAGTTTACTAGTATGTAGGTGCTGACCTACAAAAGGCTACAACCTTCTGTTCTCTTCCAGGGACCATGTTTCATGAATTTTTAGACTAGATCCATCAACATAATCAATCAAACATCAAATATATTTGCATCAATCAATCTCATTTGCACCAACCAAAACTAAATCACTTCTAAGAATGTTGTAACAAGAATACAGTAACAGTAGCCAGAACCCAAGCTAGAACCCATAACACTGCAACAACAAACAGAAGTGGCTAAAACATATTTTATTAGGTATACACTACTTAAATATGTTGAACCCACATACATACCTATTTTCCCAAGGCGATCTTGTCTATACTCTCTTTGGATATGTAGAACTAGCGTGTATACGTGCCTTTGCTAAAGTGAACCTGTGTACAGATCTATAAATGATGATTTAAACTTTACAACAATTCTAGACATTAGTTATACCCAGTTCATCATATTTACAAATTACAACATGCGCCAGTTATTCAGATAAGAGATAAAAACCACACAAAGATACTTCTCTATGAGCCTTAAGATCTTGACCCATCAATAGAACATATCCTTCATCAAGCGCTTAGGTTCATCCTTGATTCAGATCCAGCTGTGCACCATAACCCAATAACCTATATTCTAGATCTTGCTCTTCATGAGATATTCAATTCATGAGTGCCTTTACCTAAATATCTTCTCCTCCTTTTATAGCCTTAGGCCTTACTCAATATCATGGTCCGAAACCACTTAGAAGCAATACCTTGGACCAAATACCTGGGGTCAACACTTCGAACAGGGTACCTTGGACCAATACCATGGATCAAAATACTATGGACGAAATAGGTTTTCAACATGTACGTGCCTTTATTTGCATGAAAGTACTTGTGTAAGATGCACACACCTTTTGTTCTACGAACCCGTGTGTACACACAACTTGGAGAATGGGGAACCTGCGTATACCTCTCTTTCTCCATTCTATGATCTTGAACTGTGATATGTCATCTGTGTGAGTTGCCATCAAGGACAACACCTATGTCATAGTGCCAAATCTATATCATAATGCCAACAACATTTCCAGGTATGAGACTATTTCAGCACATCGCGTCATGTCTCCACCATTTCTCAAGAAACCATTCGAAGAGACAAATCATTTGCCACACATAGGGACAATTTGGCTTCAATACCAAATGGAGATGAATTTTACAATGGTGAAAGAGGTTTTAGTCAACCATAGAGAAAGGAATAAAAAAATCATTCAATTTATACACAAGTGTTATGATTTGGGAGAATGCCCAAAATACGGTTGCTATAGGAGAGTTGTTGCACTTCTAGAGAGACCTTGGGAGAAACAATGTTTCTTAGTCTTAGAGAGGCCATTTTTCCTTCTTAAGTACTCTATTGACAATTATAAATTCTAATATTTCCAATGGTACCTTCCAATCTATCATTGGAACTCAGGAAGGCATTCAAAAGTGCCCTACAAGATGGCTCTATGTTTTTATTGCGTTTTGCTGCACTTCTGCAAGTAGTCTTAGGAAAATGAATTTTTCTCTATCATGGAGTGTCCAAATTACTATTTTGATGAGTCAAATGATAATTGGACATCCAAATATTTCCAATGCACCATGCAGATCCTAATTCAGATCTCGGGAAGGCCTCCAAAAGTCACTTCTACTAATTTCACTACATTGTCTCCTCGCACACTGTGCTTTTGCCTGAATTCGTGGTGTTTCCACCTTCCTCGGTTGAATTTCTCTAGATTTGAATTCCACTAATGTAATTTTTAATTTTTTATGTTGTGATGATGTAAAGAGGTGAAAATAGGTTTTTTAGAGTGAATGTGAAGTAGATACATGCTTGTAAATGTCTTTTTGTCTTTTGCTAGTCAGTCTACTAGCCAAAGAACACCATCAGCACCATCTAAGCATATAAAGATAAACTCATATAGAAGAATTAGATTCAAGAGGATACCTAGGCCTAAGGTGAATAAAACATATCAAAGAGGAAGAATCCTTGTGTTTTTTTCAAACATTGTGGAAGGGGCCAAGCCTACATCAATAGAACAGTGATCACGATCACAACATGAGGAACTTTTGCAAGATGTGGAGCCATTCTATGTTGACACTGATATAATAGACTTGAAGGTTAATGAAGAGCATAAAATAGTAGAATGGGTCATCATGGATAAATAGGTTCAGATCAAATAGCTTAAGGACAACTTATCTAAGGCTAATTTCATGATTTCATTCCTAGAGTAGGAGAATAAGCAATTGAAGGTAAATCAACTACTCTTGAAGAAGCATAAGGTTGATGTTAGCAAAGAAGATTTAAATGGAAAAGTAGTAGTTGACATAGATGATTTAGATGAGAATCAAGACTAGGTCATAAGGAAGAGGCCAAGGAATAGAGGCCTCCAAAGGGCACTTCAACAACAAACAGAAAAATCTCCACCAAAAGAGAAAATGTCTTAAGTTGACCTAATTGTAGCAGAAATTAATGAAAATGGGGAGTTTTGGTTTGATAAAGTGAGTTGACATTTGGAAAATCTCCTTAAGAGGGCCAAAAAAGACAAAAAACTATAAAGACACATGGATTCTCTTTAATATACAAGGAACAAAGTCTTCAAAGTCAAAATAAAGCAGTTGAAGGAACAACTCAAGGAAACCATAATCAGGAAAAAAGAGAAGGTTAAGTTTGATTTGCTTGTTGATGCTTCCCTCATAGCATAAAATATCTTATCAAGTCTTCATGGAGAAAATTTGTACCAATTTTGAAGAAATTTTTGTTTTTGTGAATTTATGGAAATTTTTGAGATAGTCACAAAGCCAAAAACACAGTGTGCCCCACGTTATGCTTTTGATGGGGATATCAAAATGAAATTTGGTTTGAATATTTATATTTTTAATGACTTGTAAATAAATTTTAGCACTTTGGAGAAAACTTTCAGCAAGTTCTGGTGGGTGGAAAAGGCCAAAAACTACTCAAAAATCACCTCTCTGCCATCTTTTTGGAAAGCTCATTGTGCTTTTGGAGTACCTCTTGGAGAATGAAGTTTTGGAGGGCTAGGTGATACCTTTTTCATTGCTTGAGGATTCTATCATGTAACAAACATCTAGACCTATCTCCAACATTTTTCAAATCAGGATGTGGACATCGGGAAGGCCTTCAAAAGTCACTTCTACCAATTGTGTTGCCCTTTCTCCTCGCATGCTGCACTTTTGCCTGAATTCGTTGAGCTTTTGCCCGAAACTCTCGTTTCTCAGTTTTACCAGCTAGATTCAAGTTATCATGATGTAATTACTTGTCTTTAATGTAATTATTATGTAATAATAGGTAAATAGGATGGTTAGAGTTATTTTCATGTAAACTTAGGCCTCATTTATGAGAGTATTTCAGTCAAGATTTAAAAGGAGGATTTGTTTTAACCTCCCTAGACATTAGGGTTTGGTTGAATACCTCATGTAATTAGTTCCTAAAATGAAGGATTCGACCTTGAGAGAGGGGAAAATTGTTTTTTTCTATATATATATATAGTTTTCAATCATAGAACATGTTGGACGTTAGTGAGTAGAACTCTTGGAGCTTGTAGTTCATCACTTTTGCAGAAATTCAAAGGATAGTTGCAACTATTATTCAAGAATTCTTGTGTTATGAGTTTGTGATAATTTTTTCTCTCTGTTATAATTTTATATGAATGATAAATCCATCTTCTTTCCATCGTCTATGCTTTCAGTGATTTTCCTAAGATGTTTTCAACATAATTCTTAGTTTTAAGCTTTGTTTTGTTAGGAACTTCACGTTTATGTCAATTGTCTTCTGATAAATGAATTCATGATGTCCATGCTCATTTCGATCTCTGCTTTTTCACCATACACTACATAAGAAAAAACCCAAAGTATCACAAAATCATACCTACCCTTCTCCTTTATATCTCTTGCAACTGAAATCTTTGATCTTTCGACCTAGTTCCCTGATTTTCACTCCTGATCCAGGAAAACCCTAAAAATATTCAAAACCATAGAGTTGAACATATATAGCCTAAATTTTTTTCTCAGTCCAATCATAATTGGTTGTGAATTCATAGAGAGATACGTCTCGGGTTTAGCAGGGCTAGCTGTTGAACCCTAAGTGGTTTGAGGTTACATCCTTCAATCTCCATTCTCAGCTTTGGGATATTGTGGAGGATAAAAACAACATCAATATTAGGTGTGGTAAGAGAGGTGATATAACAGTCTTGATGTTGGGAATATGTAGTCACCATATTGGTCTTCCTGATCAGGAATTTCAACCTCTGATCAAAATCACAAGATGCCTCAATTACACTTTTTCAAATTTCTTTAAACTCAATTATCGACTGTGTGTCTGACTTAGTCTTTCTAAATTATTTATTCAATGTCTGCTGGGTCTCTACCAATTTCGCATTGGGGTTGTCAATGAAGTAATTGATGTACCATGTTAATTCTTAGTATTGTAAGGCCATGACCAGCTCCACTTTCTTGATGTTATCATTTGTAATTTTTTGTTTTATCCACACAGTGCCTGTAAAGAACCAGAACTGTTTAGAGTCCTCACTCCCTACCCCTTTAAAAATCGACATCTTCATTGATTTTTTCATGTTGAATGGTGGAGGTGTAGGTGTATGCGATGGAGGTGGAGGTAGGGGTGGAGTGGAAGGATGAGGTATTCATGGGATACCCCACCTAATCAACTGTACCTCACTCTAGGGTGTACTTAGGGTTGTCCCTTCATCATCATTCGAAGGGGATCCGATCAACGGACTATACTCAAAGCATGATTCTCCATTTCGTTTGAATGGTTTTTGCTTCGTGAAGTCCCAAACATGTAATGAAGAACAAGTTGACAACATGGTTCAGAAGCCAATGAATGATTTTCATGTAGTCTTGCACAATCAAGGCTATGGAAGATAAGGTGTTGATGAGAGAATGGTACAAGTGGGACCTATGCATGTTAATATGCATGTTGTAACAATGTTGTCAATGCACTTCTCCTTGGGTTTCCTTGTGAAAGATTGGAGCCCTAGAGGGAGGCATGTAGGGACAAGTGTTTGTATGTGGGGTTTGGAGAGTACCCCAAGCCTTGAAGGTGGATGAAACTCCTATAAGCCAAAAGGATATGAGACATCCTTGGTCAACCAAAGTTGGAGACCCTAGAAGGATAGTGGCACAACCTAAGGAACAATTATGATTAGAGAAGGGGTTACACTCCCTTGGGTCAAGTGGGATGATGGTGGGGATGTTATACTATTGGTTGGAGGTTGTTGAGGTTGATACCTTGACCTTGTTTGTGTTCAATATTGGTTATGTTTCATACTTATATCTTGGTAATCCAATGTCTTTGTGGAGTCATGGACCATCTTGAGAATGACCCACTATTGAATTAAACAAGAGTAGAAGAGCCTATGGCTAAGAGAAATAAGAGGATTTGTTAATAGTTAGTGGTTTTATCCATATAAGTGTTACAAAGATTATTGATTATGACCTTTAAATTTCATGCACACTTAAAATATTGTTTAAATGCCTCATTAAGTGCATGATATGAATATATTCTTGTGAGATTTCGTGAAGTAATGATCATGTTATAAGACAATTGTACAAATATAATATGTGTTGAGACAACTGATATGCACAAGTGCAAGGGGAAGCTACTCCATAGCTATTGCAAGGAAGAAGTTTCATTTATGAGCCTACTAATAATTTGAGAACAATTATTTATTTGTTTAATCAAATTTCTATTTTTATTAATGTGATGAAATTCCTAATGATCTTGAAGGCCTTCCTAGTAGAGTTGCATTAGAGGGTAGATGTGGATAAAGAATTAGTTAAGGAGGGCTTAACTAGGTCAATATGAACTAGATGGACGGTGAAGTTAAAACTATGAAAATGGCTTAAGACGACAGTTTCCCTTAACTGAAAAAATGTGCTTGGATAAATTATTCTATTTATGAAAATAATATGAATCTATGAATGGCAAGGAAATAGAAACTAGACCTTGCTATGTTTTGGTTAATAGTAAAGTTACCTACTAAATTCCATGTCACATGGAATGTTCATATGGAAAGTGTGCATGAGTGATCTCTTGTTGTTAACTACCACATGAAAGAAAGTAATATGCATATGCTTATGCTTATGAAAATTTTCACGTGAATGATTGAAAACAATAGGGGATGGAAATTAAATTTAAAACTAAATGTGTATGAATAACATGGAATATGTACAAGTATGGCACATGCATGAAAAGATGTATATGCACATTTTGTGTGCATGATTGAAGGCATTGATTGAATTTAAAAATTGGATACATAGTGTGAATGCCATTTTGTTGGGCATGGAATCCCCCCACAGCAGGTTTTGGGGCTCAAATCCCAAGTTTGGGTCAAAGGTTTGGTAAAATTATACAAATTGCAGGCGTGGAGCACGAAGTAGAGGTTAAATCATAGGGTTGTCTACCCTAAAGTAATGTAATGTAATGTAATGTAAAGTCATGTCAGCCTACCCATGGTCCGTAGACCATGTGATTATATAAATAGAACGAGGCTCTAAGTTGTAAAGAGAGAAGATAGAGTGAGTAGCGAAGGAATGGTTTGAGATTAGAGTAGGATTCTAAATGTATTGGATCGTAGTAGTAGGAGGAGGCTCTGTAGTTGAGTGCGCAAAGGCCTAGTAGAGTCCGCAGCTGAGTGCACGGACCCCTGCAGCTGAGTGCGCAGGGCGGTGTCAAGATTGTAAGCAATATTGAAGATTAAATAAAGAGAAGTTGATTCCTATTTTTGTGTAATTGTTGTGCATTATCTTCTTTATGGTTGTATTCGTTTATATATCGCGTGCACTGATATGATTGTTAAATATGTTGTAATAACCATAAACCTTACAAACACAAGTTAAGTAATTAGTTAATTAACAAGGAACCTGGGTATTATACGGGTCGCGCCCTGAGTAGGGCTGCGCAGAAGCCACACTGCGAGTTGCGAAGTGATTGCAAGTGCGCGTGGTGACATGTCAGACCACGGACCTCTAGAATCCCCTCAGACATCCCAAGGGTGTAGAAACCTGGTTCTACCACCCTCCCATACTACTTCCAGTGAGACCTCAATGCGCGCTCTATGGACTGTTGCTGAAAGGGCTAGTAGTACCATGATTTGCTTGGCTAAATAACCTTTGAACCTGGGTGAAGCCCATACAAGCCAAGACAATTATTAATGATGATAGAAAGTTGTGTGTAAGAAGATGAAATGATTGTAACACTCCCACCCACATTTACCTAATTTCACTAGCCTATTAGGGTAAACATGAGGCAAAGAGTTAGTATGAGATGACCCAACCTCCCAACTCTAGTTAAGGAAGTGGGGCTAACAAACTGACCACAAGTTGACAACTCAAAACATCCCTTAGAGCTACAAGACACTCAGGGGACAAAGGAAGACCCCAGGTGACCAAGGCTTAAGCTAGGGCTACATTTCTCATAATTTAAACCCCAACTGCATGCATGAAAGGGCCTCCATGTCGTTATAGTTCTCCAAATGCATGTATAACACCTACTGAGTATGATTGTGACCAAATTATCCAATTCACAACATGTAATCTTGGGATTAGTGCCACCTTTTCAAGCCAACTTCAAGACCCCTCCCTAGAACTGCTTGAAACTTCTCAGAATAATAAATGAACTGAAGACAATGCTAAACATACAAAACTTGAACAAGAACTTGACCCAACTAGGCCTAACCATGGCAATCATTTTGTCAAACATGTGGAAAACATGAAGCTACAACGAATGCATATCTGATCATAAACAAATAGTATTCACCTAACAATCACTAAGAAGGCTCTATGATCCAGGTGGATATTGGTGGCCACTTGCCTATTCCACTTGGACCCCCAACACTGTCTCTTTTAGTTTTTCGGGTTCCTTAATTGTAGCACAATTTACTATTTTTGGCAGTTTTTCGGGTCCTAAACTTCTGGAGCTGTTTTGAGGCCCTAATTGGTGTTTTTAGGGAAAATGGAGACCACCATAAATGTCCCTAACCAGCTTACTTTCTTGTTTTCTGCCTTCTCTTCGAAATCTTCAAAACAAGTTATTATGATAGCCAAATGGAGATTGTATGTTGAATTTATGACCCCAGGAAGTTGATGTACCAATTTACTCAAACAGGGCCCACAATTTTTGTGCTTCATCTCCTAGGGTTAGGGTTTTAGATGTTTAGGGTTTTCCATTGTTTCTAAATAATAAATAGGCCTTTAAGCCTCATTGTAACACAATATAGAGGCATGTAGTTGTCACATCTCTTCTCTGAGATAAGCAACGATTGCCCGAGCTAGTCTTATTTCCATTTTGTTTGTAAGCATATTTCAGTATTTGATATCAATGAAATGAAGTGTTATTTCTACTACATCTTTGTATTTATGGTTATATCTGTAATTTGTTTCGTTCTTATTTAAATCTAGATTAGTGGTATCAGAGCGATATGCTCTTCCTCTGTTTTTATTTGCATGTCCCCAACGAGGTCGGGATATAAGGAGTTAGGGCTTGAACTGGTCAAACCTTTGCAAGACCAGCCTCGTAAATCCTGACAACCTCCCACGACAACTGAAAAGAAAGATGAGGGGATAGGAGATGCTATCAAAATCTTGCTTGAAGAATCCCTCGAGTGACAAAGGAACGTGATGAAGGACAATTTTGTCTAGATCCTTCAACGACTATCCAAAGGCAACTCATCTACTTCCAACAGCTGCTCTGGAAGCATTTACCGGGAATAGTGTCCATTTGGAGTTGCTATTCCCACTAAGATAGGTAGCTATCTTAGAAACAAACAAGTAAAGTCTACTTTTGCTTTCCTTTATGAAAATAGATAAGAGTGGAACAAAGGGCAGCAACCTTAGTCTTGCGCTTGGTTCCCTTGCTTGATTCCTCCCCTTCCTGATAGATCTTCACCGCTTCTTCTTCATCTGCCCAGCTTCAAAGAGCACCTGTGGAATTAAAGCAGCATACTACTATCGAAGAACAGAGATCTATATTCATAAATAATACAGGACCAGATATGTGTTAACCATACAAATGCATATATAATCAAACATACAAGAATGGAGGAAAACCTGAATAGCTTTATTAATATCAAGAATAGCAAGAGGATTACAACCAATTGTTCTGACCCAGCATCATCCTCCAGCAAGAAAGCCCTTCTTCACCTCAAGTAAAGCTTAGATCACCCAACACTATGAAGTTTCACCAGAAACCAACAACACTTCTCTACAAGATACAAGATTCCAGCCTCCAGATCTCTGTGATGAGGGATCCATATATAGATGATTGTAGGGGGTGAGTCATCTTCTGGGGTT
>APFE031111162.1:34735-72315 GCA_000404065.3 Pinus taeda
TTCTCTACAAGATACAAGATTCCAACCTCTGGATCTATGTGATGAGGGATCCATATATAGATGATTGTAGGGGGGTGAGTCATCTTCTGGGGTTTTGATTAGTGTCTTCTCTCTAATAGTTCTTGATTCCACTTAGAGACTGATGATCTCTTACTCATCCCTGGTCGAAAACAGAGAGGCAAGTGTCAGAGGGGAAGCTTCTAGAAGATTCCATGATCTTCCACCTCACAAACTATCTCTTCCATTTTTCCATTCCCGACCATCACACCCTACAGAGGGGCCATTCAGTATGCATCACACCCTTTACACTAGGAAGGTGATATGCATCACACCCTCTGCACTAGGTATTCGGTATGGTCCAGTTTTGACCATTTATGAGAAGTTTTTAGTGGAGAACTTCTGGGAGATGATGTAATTAGCTGACCTTGTTCCTTTAGGTAGTGAAGGAACACTTTTAGGGACTTAGGAGCCCTCAGTTTATGGACATTTATGATTGGGGTTACAGTGCCCAAAAATGTCTATAACAAAGCACCACACCCTGTAAGGTATAAGTTAACTTTGACATTCCCATATTTGAGGGTCATATAGATGCAGATGCTATCGATAATTTGTTAAATCTGCTAGAAGGATATATTTCTATTCATGATTTTTCTAACCGGGAAAAAATCACTTTCACACTTCTCAAAGTAGCCCCTCATGTCAAGGACTAGTGGGAAACCTACTGTGAGTAGAAGAATGAAAGTACGAACTCAGTTTTTTCAGACACACCCACTTGGAACTCATTCTCGGATGCCATCAAGGAGCAGTACTACCCTATCGGGACTTATGAGGATAAATACATAAGGTGGACAATGCTTCGATAGGGAAGGGACCAATATATAGCGAGTTTACCAATTTTTTTCATACCCTTCACACATAGTTGGGTATCAAGGATTCTGAGAACCATTTGGCTCTCAAGTACCATGACTACCTACACAGGTACATCTAGGATGAGATGGAGTTCCCGAACATCTCCTCTCTCAGCACAACATACCAATATGCCATCAAAATAAAGCAAAAGTTTAAATAGAAGAAGCGAGACTTTGGATATGAAAATCCGAAGCAAGGGAAAGATACTTCCAAACCACAGAAAAAAGGACAAAGCCAAGGTGGGGCATCCCAGGACAACCCATCAAAGCAACAAGCAAAGAACAAAACCACAAAGGTGAAGAAGGACACAGGAAAGTGGTGTGAGTTCCATAAGAGCTCCACTGACAACACAAGTGAGTGTCGAGCCAAGCAGTCACTGGTGGCCGAGCTAAAGGCTTCAGAATCAGATGCATATTCTGACTCTAAGTTAGAACCCAACAAGGGGAATGGAAATGGGAAGTAGATTATTGAATGCATCCCAACATAACCATTGCCACCACGAACATCTAGAAGGAGGAACACGAAGATCCAGAGGAGTAGGAGTACCTATTCCACTCCCAGATGTGGATAAAGGGTTCCCCACTGCAGTTCATTGTCAATAGCAGGAGCCACAAGAACCTCATTTCAGTAGAGGTCATGAAGCGGCTGGGCTTACCGACCACAACACATCCAGAACCATACACCATCAAGTGGCTTCACCAAGGATGGGATCTTCACATGAGCCAATAGTGCTACCTTCCATACAACATCAAGCTCTTCACAGATGTGGTATTATGTGACGTTTCTCCCCTTGATGTTTGTGATGTATTATTTGGCCAACCATACTTATAGAGGTGACATTCTATGTATGAATCAAGGCCTCATGCTATTATTGTTACTTTGGGAAATAATTTGTATAGGATACTGGAGGTAGCACTACCTACCATCATCTCTTTGGTTACTGCAAAACAACACAGTAAGCTCATTTCCAAAACCGACAAATTTGTTTTCCTAATGATACGCCCATAGGGAAAGAAGAAGATGGTGGCCATGACCTCCAAACAGGGCCAATCCACACGACAACAACAGATGGACAAGGTCGTGGAGGAGTACAAGGACATCTTCACTCCCTCGCAGGGGTGCCTCTGCACTGTCAAGTCAAGCACTCCATCGATCTGACCCTAGATACGTCTTTGCCCAATGGAACAATCTATCATCACTCTATTTTGGAGAATGATGAAATCAAGAGGTGGATTTAGGAGTTGCTATAGAAAGGCCACATCTGGCTGAGTTGATCACCCTGTGGGAGCTCGATCATGTTGGTACAAAATAAGGATGGTACTTGGAGACTCTATATTGACTATCAGGCGTTGAACAAGATCACTATCCGGAATAGGTACCTAATCCCATGGATTAATGGCCTTCTAGACCAACTGAAGGAAGAAAAATATTTCAGCAAGATCACCTTGAAGTTAGGATATCACCAAGTACCAATCGAACCATCCGATGTGTGGAAGAGTGCCTTCAAAGCCAAGGAGGGCCTTTTCGAATAGTTGGTTATGCCTTTCGGGTTGATGAATGCTCCTGCAACCTTCATGAGGTTGATGGATGACATCTTGTGGCCATTCACCAACTCATTTGTAGTGGTATACTTAGATGACATCTTGATCTTCAGCTAGAGTTGGGAAGAGTACCTCCACCACATCCGACAAGTTCTCCAAATGCTGCGACAACACAGGCTATGTGCCAATTTGGAGAAATGCAATTTTGGCTTGAACCAAGTTTAGTATTTGGGATACATTATTGATGAACGATGGTGCATGTGGATGCAGCCAAGATCCAAATCATCCAAGAGTCGCTAGCTCCAACCACTTTGATAGAGATCCACATCTTTCTAGGTCTCACCAGTTTCTACTACAGGTTCTTGTTGGGATTCTCTCATATCAGTCGGCCCTTGAGTCAAGTCACCAAGGGAGGAGTGAAATCAAATTTCTTTTGATATGAATCTCAACAAAAGGCATTCATAGAGTTGAAACATTGCCTATGCTCTGCACGAGTGCTCACATTACCAGAATTACAACATCCATTTGAGATCGAGACAGATGCCTCTGACTATGCTAATTGGGCAGTCCTTACTCAACCGGGGCATCCAATGGCATATCATAGTGAGATACTTTCAAACACATTCCAGAATAATCCCACTTATGACAAAGATATGTATTCCATTGTGCAGGCCTGCCGACAATGGAAGCATTGCATTTTGGGGAAGGAAACAGTCATCCACACAGACCACTGGCCCCTGCAGTTCATACAGATGTAAGGGAATTTGCAGAATGATTGCCATGAGAAGTGGTCCACATACCTGCAACAATTCCATTTTAATATCAAGCATAAGAATGGCAGCACAAATAATGTTGCATATTGCCTCAGCCAACCATTGATCATGGAATTAACCACCATGCTCAACTCTTGTGGGCACATGACTTCTTATTGGCCACTTCTCTACAAAAGTGACCTAGAATTCGGCCACCCATACCAAACACTCTTGGAGGGTCAACAAGTTCCAGATTTTCACCTCTAGGATGCCCTATTATGCCACCTGGGACACCTTTGTGTTCCTTCAAGAGAGTGTGCCAAGATGGTTTGGGATGCACACTATAGTTGGGTCCTTGGGCATTTCGAGGTTGAGAAAATAGTGGTAGTACTGCAGAAGTATTTCTACTGGCCGAATCTTCGATAGGATGTCAGAAAGTACATCAGATGCTACACTACCTATGCCATTTCCAAACTGACCATCAAGAAGCAAGGCTTCTATACTCCATTTCCTACCCCTATTCAACCTTGGGAATCCATCTCCATGGATTACATGTTGGGCCTTCCTTCTACTAAGCATGGAAATGACTATGTTTTTGTAGTCTTCAACAAATTCTCAAAGATGGCCATTATGGCAGCCTACAAGAAGAATATCACAGTGGAAGCTACTTCTAAACTCTTCTTTGAACAAGTGTGGGTACACTTTGGGATCCCACAGTCTATCATCTTAGATTGGGACAAAAGGTTCCTCAGTACATTTTTTTCCAGTTTCTGGTCAATGCTAGACACCAAGCTCACTAAGTCCATAGCTTTCCATCCCCAAACTAATATCCATACAAAGTTCGTCAAGAGGATGATCATACACATTCTAGGCATGTACAACTCAAAGTATCCACACACATGGGATGAGAGCCTCCCTTATGTCTAGCATAGGTATAACCGAGCTCTCCACAACTCAACTGGCCACAACCCTTTTAAGATGGGCTTGGGATTCCGGCCACTATGTCCCATTGATGTGGCCATGCCATTTCTAGCTACTCATGCAGATTCGGCTCATGTCCAGTTCAAAACGATAAAGCAAACAACGTCATTCATCACATCCAACATGTCTGCTAGTAGGTCCAAGACATTTTAGAGAAATCAAGTGCCAAGTACAAGTAGCGACATGATCAACATCAAGTGCCACACAAGTTTCAGGTGGGCGACAAAGTCTAGCTGCATTTGCAAAAGGAACGCCTTACCGAAGACTATTGGAAACTCAGACCACTCTAATATGGTCCTTACACCATTATCAAGGCAATGGGAAACAATACATTTGTGTTCAGTATTCCCCCATTCCTTGGCCTACACCTAGTGTTCAACGTGGACCACCTTCGACCATACTTCCCACCATTGCTAGACACATCAGACATTGTAGAACAACTCACACCTACAGAGTTAAATCCATATTGCATGGAGAAAGCCACAACTGATCAGATCATGGACACGTAGATCAACAACACCTGACAATGAAGGATCTAACTATATCAAGTTGTTAAAGCAGGTCAACGCCTTCACCAGGGAAAGTGGCTCACTAGGGACCAAGTTCAGCAAATGTTTCATCATCTCCTGGAGGAACTCAATGCAATGGGGACCATTGCTTCATAAGGGGGGAGGAATGAGCCATGTGGATACTGGTGGCCACCTAGATATTCCACTTGGATGCCCAACACTGTCTCTTTTAGTTTTTCAATTTTCTTAATTGTAGCATAGTTTACTTTTTTTGCCATTTTTTCGGGTCATGAACTTTTGGAGCCGTTTTGAGGCCCTAAACAACATTTTTAGGGAAAATGTAGAGACAAAAAACTTCCCTAGGTGACCTATCTATTTGGTTTCTGCCTTCTCTTTGAGATCTTTGAAACGAGGTATTATGATAGCCGAATGGAGATCATATGCCAAAGTTACAACCTCGGGAAGTTGATGTACCAATTTACCCAAACGGGGTCCACAGTTTTGGTGCTTCATCTCGTATGGTTAGGGTTTTGAATTTTTAGGGTTTTCCATTATTTCTCAATAACAAATAGGCCTTTGAGTCTCATTGTAACATAGTTTGGATGCATGTAGCCACCACATCTCTTCTCAGAGATAAGCTACCATCGCCCGAGCTAGTCTTATTTCAATTTTGTTTGTAAGCATATTTCAGTATTTGATATCAATGAAATGAAGTGTTATTTATACTGCATATTTGTATTTATGGTTATATCTGTAATTCTCTGCCTTCTTGTTTAAATTAGGATCACCCTAAACCCTCTCTAGCTAGTTGCAATAATAGTTGTTAGTTAATGCATTCATCAACCATTCATATATTCATCAAACATGTCATGAGACATAGATAATATACATCATATAACCAACATATTGCCAACAAATAACAAACATAGAAGACATGGAAAATAAACCATAATATCACCAACATAATTGCAACAAATTTACATAAATCACAATAGAATAATATCTCTTATTAATATATGAAAATACCAACCAAGTCAGGGACTTCCACGTACCACCTGACCATAGATTGGGCTAAGCCAAATATCTATTTTAGTTGATCACCCCAATGCCATATTCCAATCATGAATGTGGGATCTCATAGAATAAACCAACAAAAACCAAACCAAGGATACAAGAGGCCAAACCACCTCAATCCATAACCAATGAATCCACCTCATGGTCATAAATCACTAACATCAACTAGATCAGTCTCTACCCAAGTTGTCTAGGGCTCTAGGAACTAGTAACTCAACTCACAACTTTCCAGGGCTCTAAATTGTTTGTCTAACCCAACTCTAGAGACTAGTAACTCAACCCACCCATGATGGGAATTTTAAAGCCTAAAATGGGCCTCCTAAGGAAATTATAAATAGCAGTGGAAATAATAAAACAATATTAGATTGTATCATCAAATTTTAGCGAAAAAAAAAAAAAAAACATGGGTACTCCTTGGATGATGAATTAGATTTTGCATCCAACGAGTAAATTTATTATTTTATTAATAAATTAGTTTTATATTTTATTAATTTTTAATCTTTTTACCTTTTTACCCCAAAAATGGTGAATCATCCCCCATGGTTGAAATCATCATCTTGAATCCTATTGGTTCTTTAATAGTATTCCAAGTGTCGAAAGCAGTTTTCAATTCAAAATCGCAGTGTTGTCATTGTCTTCCTTTCATCTTTTGAAGAGAAAATTGTTAGTACTATCGCTTTGAAAAGATAATTCAAATTTGTACTAGCATTCTTTTTGTCATTCATACATCAAGAAAGTGGAAAACAAATACATGCATGTGCATTTTCATTTAGACTACTTGCTGATTTTGATTTAGGACAATGCATCTAGTGTGTGCTCTCTGCTCTATGTTGAAATAATCTCACTTCTCTTTCCTTAGTAGCTAGGATTTTCATTGCAAAAGGAAGAATAAACGATTGTTTATCATATTAGATTGCATTTTAAGAATTTTATATCTACATCATGCGGTGAACCTTAAAGACAAACTTCTTAAGAAAGATCAACTGTAAAATAAATTCAATGAACATAAAAACGCTTTGGAACCTAACGCACAACATTTAGAAGTCTAGGCTAGAGACGTATTCTGGTGTCATAAAGCCTGGTAACTATCGCTTTCATCATAGGTTAGGTGATTCCTCCTCTTTGAGATGACAAGTTCCATTATGGACTTGTGCTCACATGTACCGTTGAGTATATATTGGGGAACCACAATAGGGTATATCCTTTATCCTTAGGAAGCCGTGTCTACCGCCCTATCGATCTCAATGCACTAAACACAACATTCGGGAAGATTAACTGTCATACCGTAAAAAGTATTCTGCAGTTTTGCGATTGGTTTGGTAATCGCTCTATCTAGATTTCCAAAGTAGTCTCTTTCGTTCCTTTTCAGACTCCTTAAAGGAAAAGGTCCATCTGAGCACTTGTCACTTCAGGCTCATTAAAAATCAAAGGCAACTAGAGTCACCTTTACCTTTTTCTCGACTCTTAAAAATTGAAAAGGCAAGTTGTGTCAAAGCGTCATAAAATTTATTTTAATTGGAATAACATCATTGTTCCCTCGTTGGTCTTAGGTTGAGAAAATGGAGTCCACCAACCAAGGATTTCCCCTTGGGGGAAATCCTAGTCCTTTCTCCTCTTGGGGAGATGTTGGTGCACCTCATATGGCCACATTGTCCCTTCCAAGACTAACAATTGGCTTGCCAATATGGCTCTTCTCGACCTCTATCGTTCAAAGCACCCTGATTCCTGAGCAATCAAATCAGCAACTAGATGATACTAGAGTTACCCCCAACCTTCTGCTTCATTTGTTTCTCCCTCCCCTCCTTCCGCTTCACTTGGTGAAGCTGGTAAAGCTAAAAACCATGTAACTGAGAAGAAGAAGAAAGGGAAGGAGAAGGAGAAGAAGAAGAAGGAGCCAAAGGCAAAAATGGGCAACCATGCATCATCTAGCGAAAATCCGCATACTGCACCATCCAAAACTAAATATCCATGTGTCATTTGCAAAGGAGACCACTATCATCGAGATTGTCCTTGCATCCTTTGGATCTTAAGGGACTGGTCTCCTCATTTGCACAATCCGGTGTCATCAACCTTTGACGATCATGTTGAGAGTACATCGTCAACTAGTGAAAACAAAGTCTCTGGGCGAAAATGAAAATATAAGTTTCCTTGTAGGCTATGTGAAGGCGATCATGTCGTCCACCATTGTCCCTTCCTAAACAAAGCTAAAAGAGTCTTGGATAACCATCCTGCTTCACCGCTACAGCTTCCTCCTGGATACAAGAAACTCTTGCCGAGTCTGTTGCTAGTTGAAAATCTGACTGACACACCTTTGTGGTCAGTCAAAGCATCTATCATTGAAGATAAACCCTTTGAGTCTACATCGAACCAAAGTCATCGGGTCAAGACGGCAGTCGACCCAGTCTTGTCTTTGGAAGGTCCATCTTCAGATGATATAGTCACCGAAGAGAATGAGAACGACACCTTTCAAATTCTTTTCGTAAACACAGGCTCTGATGAACATGGGGGAAATCTACCTGTTCCTTTACCGCAGGAAGGAATTTTGTCAGAGTCATATCTGACCATTTATTTGGTCCCACCTCCGAGCAACCTAGTCGTTTCCTTCGACTAGAATCTACTAGGAAGATCCCGTCTACCGTCTAATGTACCATTCCGAATCATTGTACGAACTTACAAAATGGTCATGGTTGGTACTATCATAGATGAAGGGGCTTCTGTGAGTATCCTTTCCTCAACTGCTTGGAAAACGATTGGTTCACCATCACTTCTACCTGAGATGTGAAATATAACAAGCTTTGACAAAGGAACCAGTCGACCGTTAGGGATCCTTCCAAATTTTCCTATAACTTTGAGAGGGAAAACCATTTATCTGAATGTAATGGTAGTCCAAGGACCTATATATTACAATCTACTCCTTGGGCGTGACTACATTTATAGCATGAGATTCATTATCTCTTCACTCTTTCAAGTAATGTGTTTTCCGCATGAAGGTAGAGTGGTCCAGCTCGTAGACCAGCTTTCATTCCCCGACTCACACATATCTAATAGTCAAATGCCATCCCTAACTAGTCTTTTCATGCAAGGAGTGTCTCATTAATCTCCAGTCCATCCACTTGATGAGCACGAGTAATTCGGTGATTGTGACTGAAACCCAGGGGGCATGCACCCTTGTCTGCTTCGGTAGAAGAACCCTAGGTATAAGGTGGGTTTCCGCGTAGGAATATGACTAGTCTGACACACCCATCCATTTAGGAAAATGGGATTAGACTGGAATAAGATACCTCCGACAAAAGGTATGCCTTTCCTGACAGAGCAAATGCTTTGTTTGCAAATTGAAGGGTAACCTGAAAACTCTACTTTGTACATTAAAAGGTATGCCTTTCCTAACAGAGAAAGTGCTTTGTTTGCAAATTGAAGGGTAACCTGGACACTCTACTTCATTATACTTGGGGGCATCCAAACCTTTTCACATGGAAGTGAAAAGCAACCATTTATTTTCTTAGTTTGTAGATTCTCAACCCTTTAAACTTGTAGGATTGGTCGTTCTTAGCTTACATAAAGAAAGGATTCAGAGCAAAGTTTACAATGGTGCAAGCTCCCTAAAAATTGAACCTATCGATGAGACATCCTTATTATACAACTGGCATGAGCAGTTTTACACAAAGTTCAAGCTCGTTAAAAATTAAACCTAAGAAATGAGCACATGTTCCACCAAAGTTCAAGCTCATTAAAAAATGAACCAACCTCCAGTAAATAACCATTGCAAACACATTATCATCAGCTTTTGAGCCTTGGTTGTGTTTTTACCATCACCTCCACTCTATTTTAGCCGATCATACGCCTCCATTTGATTGTTTACCCTTTTGAGTAACAACTGTGATGAGTGATTTTGTTAGCCATCCTTGTAACACTGTCGTGATTGGAAAATTCCAAACCTTACTTGGAACCAGCTGCTACCCGAAAATATCACTCGTTCCTCAAAAATGAGTCTCCTTTAAGCTCTTTTCATCTGACTCATAAAATATGAAAATATTGTCGAGCAATTGGCCTCTCCAGCTCGTTAAAGCTATCGGAAGCGATATCCCTCCTTTAGATTTTAATCTTTTTGGACCTGAGAGATTATTACACAAAAATGTCGAGCGCTTGTCTTGTTCGGCTCACTAAAACTATCGAAAATTCATTCCTTTCGTATTATTTTATACTTTTTCGAACTTAAGGAATTATATGATGAAAATGAATTACTGGAGTTTCCTTTCCATCCCTTTTTAGACTCTCTAAAATTGAAAAAGGACTGAGTTTTCTTTGTCGTTAAACTCGTTAAACCAATAGTGACAAACTTGTCCATGCAGACAAGAACGAGTTTCACTATCACTAGGCTTGTTAAAACATAGCGATGGGTTTGCCCGAAGGGCAGATTATAGAACAAGCATATGTTATCCTCCTTAAGATTGACAAAAATAAAGAGATACTAGTCAGTAATGACTCGGGAAAAATTGGGAAGAAAACTTGAAGAAACTTTATTGGTAGCAAGTCGCTCTTGAACATGACACTTTCACTCCATCACCATGATTGAGTCGGGTTGGGTTATTCTGTTCACCAGTCATATTACCATTGGTCTACTGTACCATCCATTTTTGGGGTTAACGCTACCAATCCATTTCAGTTTCACTGATATGTTCAAGAGAAGTCACTCAAAGAATTCACCAACCTAGCTTGTATCTCATCCACTGCAATACCTTCACCCTTCATTCTTTCATGACCGCCACCCTAAACCATGTACCATCAGATCGTTTTCACCTCCACAAAATCATTTGCTCTGTTCCGTGTTGTAGATGTGGGATTCATTAAGGCCCTCCTACGACGGGTCACTTTTTGTCAACGACAACTCATTATCCAAGAAGTCGACCTAAGAACAACCCTTTCAGTACTTTGAAGCTTGCATGCCTCAGTGGCAAGTTTCTCACTTCGGGCGACAGGTTTACATCAATGGCCTTCGACCGACCGAAATATTTTGCATGGTGTTCAAAGCCAAGTTCCATTTTCACACCACGTGAATTGTACTATCGTACCTTGAGGCTCATCATCATTATCGGTGATTCCTCTCGCGCCTATTAACATCTGACATCATTAGCTGGTAATCAGACGATGTCTTTCCATGTTCGACTCTAGAACATCTTTTCACATGGATCGACTTGTATTTAGGGTGAAGATTGGATGAGTTTGAAGACCTCGAATCTAGTTTCATCCATCCGGGCTGCGATATATTCGAGAAAATAAAGACATCAAATGTACATCATTGCTACACAGATGATCATCCAAATCAAAGGATGATGGCTCTATCAGAATCATTAGTCTGCCCCACAGATGGTTGTTTATCCCATGTACATGAAAATGAATTTATAAAGCTAAGCATGGGGATGCCCGCCTCAGCTAGATCATGAAAATATTATGAAGATAATGTATTATATTGTATCGTATTACAAGTCGCCTTCCAATTTGAAAAACCTCTAATCCTCATGATAAAGCATTTCACCCGACATCAAAAGATTTTCGACCTCATGCTTTAGGGGGCAACTATTATAGACATATTTGGGCACTACAACCCCAATCATAGATGTACTTAAACCAAGGGCTTCTAAGTCCCTAAAAGTGTTGTTTCACACCCTAAAGGAACAAGGTCAGCTGATTACATCATCTCCCAGATGTTCTCCATGGAAAACTGCTCAGAACTGGTCAAACCTGGACCATACAGACTGCTCAGTGCTAAGGGTGCAATGCATCTCACCTACTACATGCAAAAACTAAAATGCATACTGAAAATCCCTTTTGTAGGGTGCGATGGGTGAGAGTAGACAAATGGCAGAGACAGTTTGCAAGGTGGATGATCATGGAATCTTCCAGAACCTTCTCTTGTGAAAATTTCCTCTGTGAATTCGCCCAGGGATGAGTAAGAGATCATGAATCTCCAAGTGGAACCAAGAACTATTAGAGAGAGGACACTAATCAAAATCCCAGAAGATGTCTCAGCCCCCTGCAAACATCTATATATGGATCCCTCATCCTAGAGATCCAAAGGCTGGAATTTTGTATCTTGTAAGGAAGCGTTGTTGGTTTCTTGGTGGAAGATCATAGTGTTGGGTGATCTAAGATTTTTATGAGGTGAAGAAGGGCTTTCATGTTGGGAGGATGACACTAGATCAGATCAATGGGTTGTAATCATCTCTTCTACTCTTTCTATCAATAAAGCTATTTAAGTTTTCCTCCACATTCTTGTATGTTTGATGATATATGCATTTGTGTGGTAAATATATATCTAGTCCTATATTGTTTATGATTGTAGATCTCTGTACTTTGAAGATATTATGCTTCTTTGACTTTACAGGTGCTCTTTGAAGTGGGGTAAGCAAGGAAGGAGTGGAAAATATCTGTTAAAGTGGAGAGGGAACAAGCAAGGAACCAAGTGAAGGATTGAGGTTGGTACTCTCTATTTCTCTCCTATCTACTTCTCATAAAGAAAAATGAAAGTAAAATTATTTTCTTTGTTTCTAAGATAGCTACCCATCTTAGTGGGATTAACAGCTCTGAATGGACACTAGATTTCCCGATAACAACTGGCATCCCCTTCTCTGCTACACAATCCGTCGGACAGTCCATCCCTTGGCAAGGTTTCCTCACATTGGAAGGTCCAAAAACCATGGCATATACCTACCTCAAAACCATCACACTAGTCATAACATGATCATGGAATTCAATGGACACTATTTGGTACTAGGGTCCCACAATGGCCCTACTCCTTAATGTTTTACCATCACACAGTTATATGTTACAATTCCTTTAACTGCTACTGCTAATCCTTGCACCTAGTTCCAACCACCCAAACTAGGCATTTTCAACCACCCTAACTAGAGAATTTCATTGTTTTCCTATACCAATATCATAATTGTCATTAGATTGAAAATGTATTGAACTAAATTCAAATCATACCACATTAGTGGCTCGTCAATAAGGTACACTTGCAATTATGTTTACTTCCTACCACAACATGTCAAAATATATTTTCGGTCAAATTATCATATATAAACATACCACATCTGGTTAACTCAAATGAAACCATCATAAATCATAATAATATATCACATTTATAATAAAAACTAAAATAAAATATTGATACTTATTCTTTAATTGGTTATTTGCTTCTAACTTTTCCCTTCCCATGCACACATTGGATCTGTTTCCACACTTGATAAGCACCTAGTTTCTTCTCTTCAACCACGTACACATACAAAAGATGTACATCACCACACAGTGCATGCACCTACACCCAACATATAAGATAACACATACACTTACACCTGGTGTACAACACAACACATACACATACACCCGATGTATGACACATTACATACATGTACACAAAGTACAACTCAATGAATACACATGTTGCAACACAGTGACTACACAATACACATAATGAAGTACACAACACAACACAATATGCACGACATGTACACAATACCACATGTAAAACAACACCAAATATACCACATGTACACAAAACCACTTGCACAATGTGTACAAAACACCACCTACACAACGTGTAGATAGCATCACATGTACACAACACCTCCTACACAATGTGTACAAAGCATCACATGTACACAACGCCACTTGCAGAATGTGTACACAACACGACATGTACAAAACACCACCTACACAGCATGCACACAATGCCATATGTACAACATGTACACAACACCACATGCACAGAACACCACATGCACAGAACACCACATGTACAACATGTACACAACATTATATGTACAACATGTAAACAAAACCAAATGTACACGACACCACATATACAACATGTATACAACACCACATATACAACATGTACACAACACCATATATACACAACATTGGATATACAACTTGTACAAAATACCATATGTACATTTGGAGACCACACTGTCTCCGCCAAGCAACCTTTCTTCTAGTGTATTTCCACTATCTATGCTTGCCCCAGCATGCCGTAGATCATAGTTCTTTCATTTCATTGATGTATCCGTCAACATTACTAGTCCATAACATAAACAAAGGCATATTTTTAAGAACATAATATCAAGTCTTATCAACACGATATTAACCTCATAGATCCGTTAGACTACTCTACCCACTTGATTCCTCATAAACCAAGAACATCTTCATGCCATTCACTTGCCTAAGAAATCATTACTCCACAAGAATTATCCTTGATTATCTTGTCATACAATGACATCCATACATACATATATACATATAAGCATTAGAATAAAAAAATAATGATCCCTTATGACCTTGTCAGACAATGACATATGTACACATATATACATTGTAACCACTCCTCCCATATCTACCTAGTTTCACTGGCCTGCTTGGGTAGACATGATAGGAGGAGATACTATGACATAATCTGACCTCCTAGGTTCCATAAGGAAGTGGGTTTGATCATGGAAGACAAAATGACTTCTCATAACATCTTATATGGGCTACAGGTCACTCAAAGTCTGAGTAACCACCCCATGTGGCAAGAACCTGAGTTAGACACCCTTTTCTTTGACCCAAGTCCCCAACTACATGCACAACGAACCCTCCATGTGGTTGGAAGCTTCCAACCACATACACAATCCTACATCCATATAGTTGCAACCAAGATTTTATAGTTCAGAGGTAGTCATGGCAGATTTTAAGCCTAATTTCCAAGTCAACCCCCAAACCACTACACAGAATGCATCGAGACTTTCCACAATGATAAATGACATCAATACAAATCCATTCGTGCAAAACTTTATCAAGGACTTGACCTAACAAGGCCTAATCATGAAAATAATTTTTTTAAACATATTGAGGACATTTAATGTACAGGCCATGAATGAATATTTAAACATAGGGGTTTGATACTTATTTGAGAATTGTGAAGAATGTATAAATCCCTATCATAATAGCTACAATAACATATATTAGCTCATGCATTCATTAATGATTCATCAGTAAGAAAAACATATCAAGAGTCATAGCTAGAACCTCTTATGAAACCATACTTATAACCAACATATAACCTGAATAATAATCATGATAGAATAATCATTAAAGCCATGTAATAACAAGTACAATTACTCTTGAAAATATAATAGGAAAATAACTCTTATTACGTACATATGCAAAATCGAACCAAGTTATGGACTTCCACATACCACCCAACCATATATTGGGCTAAACCAAATCTCTCTTTCAGCCAATCACCACCGCGCCATATTCCAAGTGTGAATATGGGATCTCATGGAATAAACCAAACAAAAACCAACCATGGATTCCAGAGGCCAAACCACCTCAACCCTCAACTAGTGATTCCACCTCACGTTTGTACATCACAAACACCAACCAGATCGATCTCTACCCAATCTATCCAAGGCTCCATATTGTTTGTCCCAACTGTGGCTCTAGGAACTAATAACTCAACCCACAACCTTACAGGGCTCCATAGTGTTTGTCCAACCAAGGCTCTAGGACTAGTAACTCAACCTAAGATGTTCCAGGGCTTTAGAGTGTCTGTTCTAACCAATGACTCTAGGAACTAGTAACTTAACCCACAACCATAAGGAACCTGAGCACTAATAAAAAAAACAAGTGTGAAAACCCACAACACTGTGGCTATCCACAAAATGGAAAGGCTAGGAAAAGCCACTCTCAATCTCGGCAATCCTCCATGCCAATGAAAGATCGTAACCAAATAACCACATGCATATACCATGCATGTAAAAAATATTAATGAAAACATACATGAAACTTGATACCTTCAAGGAATTCCCACTGTAGTTGTTGACCCCACTATTCCCTTACACTTTCCCACTTTCATTTCCATTCTTTCTCCAAATCCAAGCGAAACTAGAGCTCTCCAAGCTTGCTCCAACATTGCTCCAAAATTTCTTTTAGAGTGCAAGAGTGTGTGAGAGAGAGAATAGAGAGGGAGCTACACCATATAACTTTTAAAAGTTGCGAACTAATCCTCATAATCATTTTTATTATTGAGGTCACTACTTTCTTCATTTTTCCTTAATTTTCATTCAATTTTCCTCACATGCATTTATGTGACCTTTCACCTTCCTTTTATCTTATTTTCCATTATTTTCATAAATAAAATGCCAATTAATTCCACTATGCCTTTGCCAATTCCTTTTCCAATTTCCATAGCTATTTATTAATCACAAGAGATCCCCATCACTATGTTTTTTCCCAATAGTCATCATGAAATATGTGTCCCATGACCTTGGTTATTATTTTTATTTATTTACATAGGAAATCAACTAGGGGATATTAGAAACCCCTCCCCCTTGGGGGAACACCATACTTTGTGTTAAATGACACTTATAAACCTTCAAAATTCATGTATATCATGGAGCTTTATAACACAGATCGATGCAACATTTACATCATATCATACTATTGAAGACATAACCAACATATCATGAACACCATGTCACTTATTAGAGCTTTATAATATAGCTCAATGAAGTATTTACATACATGTACATATATAGACATAACAAAAAACAACATCAAAACATATACAAAAATAAATCTGCTCCACCAACGAATATAGAAGGATACATAACCCACATTTGATCAAACATCTCCCACGTAGCTTCATCAGGCCCAAAGTGATTCCACTACACTTTAACTTGCTTGATCACTCGATTATGGAGCATGAGCATCTTTTGCTGCAAAAATGCACCAAGGTTTTAGCTAGAGTCCTGCTTCTTGCTCCACCTGTAATATAGAACAACCATGAATAGTATATTTCAGATACTTCTTAAGAAATGACACATGGAAACATCATGGACTTTCATGTCAGTACACATGTTCCCAACTTGAAACTCCTTAAACACCTCGTGTTGATATGCATAAATCTTATGCATGTCTCGTGCTACCTTTATATTCTTCTTAATAACTTGGATTTCATGTTCCATATATTTCAACATGTCAGGTCCAATCAATACATGATTCACTGGATCACTCCAACTGATAGGAGTATTACAACTCTATCCATAAGGTGCCTCAAACAAAGCTATCTTCAAATATTCCTGATATCCACTATTGTAAACAAACTATACTAGTGGAAGATAGTCCTCACACTTCCATTATTGATGCATGACATACATCATCAAAAATGTCCTCAAGTATCCTATTGACCTTCCCTATCGATCCATATATCTAGGATGATAAGCTATAATGAAGGTCAAATTTAACCCCCAACCTATAAACAACTCTTTCTGAAACCTAGAACTGAACTTTGGATCTTTGTATGACACAATCTTCCTAGGAATACCATGTAACCTTACTATCTCCCTGTTGAATACCTGTGCTACCTCTCACTAGCTGAATTTGTAGACTTCACTAGAATGAAGTGCACTAACTTTATCAACCTGTCAACCAAAACCACAATACAATCATGTTATCTAGATGTAATTGGAAAACTTGTAATGAAGTCCATGGAAATGACCTCCCATTTCCACTCTGGAATCATAACCAATTTTAATAAACCACCTGGATGCTTACACTCTACTTTTACCTATTGATAATCCAAACATCTATAGACAAACTCTACCACCTATTTCTTCAAATTCAGCCAATGGTAGAACTTCTTAACCATTGTTAATGTGTTTTGATATCTCAGGTGACCTAAATATGGCTTGATATCAAATTCCCTCAAGGTAAGATTCTTGAGCTTGCTATTTTATGGCACCCAGATCATGTCCCCAAATCTAACCAAACCATATACCATGAGATGATAATCCACATCCTGTTCAATTGTACCCTGATCCTATAACTTGTGCTTAAGTTGTTGGTACTTGTCATCTTAATTTCCTTCATGTAATATTTGATTCTATAAATTTGTCCCATATGAACTCATAGTTGCTATGTGATTTACATGTATTCTTCTTCTAAGAGCATCGGCAACCCTATTCTCTTTACCCCTAATGTACTTGACCTCAAATTCAAACTCACTAATCATAGCCAACCACTTAGCTTGCATTGAATTCAGATTAGGTTGGTTAAATAAGTATCTCAATCCATTGTGATCACTCATCAAAATGAAGCTCCTTCTAAGAAGATAGTGTATCCACATATTCAATACGTGAATGGTAGCTGCCAACTCAATATCAATCATTACGCAGTCCTTCTCGTGCTAATTCAATTTCCTTGACTCATACCATATTACTTATCCTTCCTACACCAGGACTCCACCAAAGTCCAATTTTACAAGCATTTATACATACCACAAACTCTTTATCTGGATCTACAATATTTAATATTGGAGCATTTGTAATAAATGTTGGGTGTGGAGGCTGATTATCTTCTATATTTAGAGGTATCACTAAATTATGCCTTAGTTCGTAATGTTGCGGCAACACCGCCCGTAATATTTGATCTGCAAGGGGGGTCTAGGGGGGTCGGCAGTGATCTTTAGGAGCCCTCCCCCTGGTGGGGGATCAGGTGCAGTGCCCTCAAAGTTAAAAATAGATGTAAAATTGCCTTATAAAATGTTGTAATTTCATAGTCAATCTGGGTTATTCATTAGGCAGAGATATGACGGTAGAATTTATGTTTAATTTAGGGTTTTTTTCCCTAGAAGGAAACTCCTTGCTATATATCAAGGAATTGTATTGCGTCTATGCGTATCTGTATTCTGAGTAATAAAGAGAGAGGATATTGTGTGAGAGTGAATAACGAATTACAATAGATTTGTTGTAGGTTGTATCTCTTTAGTTTGTTGGATAATATAAACGGAAGGACTGGTTGTTTCCCATGGACGTAGCCCAAATTCGGTGAACCACATATATCTATGTCTCTCTTGTTTTATGTGTTTTATGTGTTTATATTTCTGCAATATATTTTATGTGCTCCATTGCTCTGTAATATATAAATTTCTAACAAGAAATTGTTTCAACTATTGAAAACTAGATTCACGTTCCTTTGTTCATTCAAATTTCTTTTCTTTCCTCTACAAAGATGTAATAGGATAAGAAATATGAAAAAATTCTTGATGAATTTCTTGTAATAACTATCTAGTCCCATGAATGATCTCACTTCTCCACATTCCTAGGAGTTTCCCATTCCATGATAGCTCTAACATTTTTTGGGTCCACTTCTATACCTGCTTTGGAAACCACATGCCCCAAATAATGAACCTCTATCTCAAAGAAGCTACACTTACTAAGTTTGGCATAAAACTAATTCTCTCTCAACAATTCCAAAATTGCTGCCAAATTTTCTGCATGCTCTTCCTCATTCTTAGAATATATCAATATGTTATCAAAGAATAAAATCACAAACTTGTCTAGATAAGGATGTAATACATTATTCATCAAACATATGAAAGTAGCTAGATCATTAGTCAACCCAAAAGGAGCCACAACAAACTCATAATGTCCATACCTATTCTAGAAATTGCTCTTGTAAATGTCCTCTTCTTTGATGAGTACCTGATGATATTTTGATCTCAAATTGATCTTTTAGAACACTACTACTCCCTTCAATTGATAAAACACGTCATTAATACACATAAAAGGGTACAGGTTCTTAATTGTCACCTTGTTCAACTAACTACAATCAATACACAACCTAACAATACCATCCTTCTTCTTCACAAATAGTATTAGTGCAACCCAAGGCAACATAGTTGGCCTAATGTATCCATTGTAAAGCATTTCCTTCAACTACAACATTATTTCCATTAATTCTGGAGTGCTCATCCTCATGGTGCCTTTGATGATGGTGCTTCTCCTCATTAACTCAATAGAAAATTGCACTTACCTATGAGGTAGTAACTCCAAAATATCTACTAAAAATACATCTTGAAACTGATGCAAAATTAGATACCTCTTCAAGACTTTTGCATCCCCAATGTCCATACCTTTGTCACTAGAAATATGAACTACAAACAACAAAAATCCTTTCCAACTATTGTGCTTGGCTTGCACAGTTTTAACGATCCTAATTGATCTAGGGGGATCCAGGAGGACTGATCTAGGTAGATCTTCAGAAAAATACTAGTGGCATCATAAAAGGCGCAAACCTCAAAGTAGCAGAATGTAGATAAACTTAGCATCAAATTGAATTTCTCGTCATCCTGATTTCAACAGTGTGAATGACACTCAAAACTGAGTCCAGATGAAGAATTTAGAGCAAGTCAAAGTTCAAGTTTGACTTGTCTAGGTGGTAGAAGGAGATGAGATGTAAAAGGTCGCAGAGAATGGGGAAGCGTCAAGCAGAAGGCTTCCACTGTGTCTTGCATATCACATATCTGGGAAAAACAGAGGTCGCAGGTTAAGAATTGGCCCCCAGTAGTGCCGATTTGCGATTGCGATATCGCATATCGCAAATTGCAGGTGGATGAGTATTACAGAATCTGCCCTGGTGTAAATAGGTTGCGATGTGATCTAATCGCAATCGCATATCGTAAGTGGATAAGAGTCGAGCCCCAATAAAGCCTGGTTATGGTGTGATTTATCGCATATCGCAATCATAGAAAAGGGTTGGTGCTTGCAAATCGGTCTGATAGTAATCGCCGATTGCGATTTGTGATAGGATTGTTAGACACAATATTTTTATTTGCTGCATTTTGTATCCCTGTCAGGTCCATTATTACCACAATGTATGGGTCAATGTACCGATGGTTCAAGCATTGATTGTGATTTTCAATGGGGACCATTGGATTCAATATGTTATATGGTATGTTCTATAATTCCAGTGGGTCCTTGTATCATAGAGTGCTTGTTATTTTGGCTTTGGACTATCTGTCGATAGTTGGAAACATTGATAGACATGACGTCAAGCCTTATGTGCAATTGAAATGGTTTGCCATGTTTGAATGGGGTTTCACCATTATTGTGAGGTTGTTGCCATGTATCATTTTGATTGATCCCGCCTGCTTAACATGGTTTCTTATGTTAAAATTTCCCAGGTTTTGATGGATTTCCGCCATGCTATATATATGATTATTTGTGTCAGGAAAGGGAAAAGATGACTAGCCGATAGTTCATAGCATGGTACACAGCAGCAGACCCTGAGCCTAGAAGCAGACTGGGACCTCACCTTGAGCAGCAAGGAGGTTCTGAGAAGTTGTAGAAGGACCGATTATCCAAACTAGGTGTTTGGATAGATATTTTTGCATGATTTTTTGCCAAGAAGTTGGTGGTGTTGTCTGTTTCTAGAGTTAGGCTCTCGATGTGCCAGTTATCTTCTATATTGGAGGTATAACGATTTTTATGTAAAAATTTGCTTGTACTTCTCTCCTTCCATGCTATTTAATGAATGAAGGCATCCCCGCTATTGAGAAGGGACTAGAGATGTAGTCCAAGTTGGATGAACTACATAATAAAATATCCGTGTCTTGATATCGTATGTGATTATGTCTCCTTTATATTTATTTTATATTTTTATGTTCCATGGTTTTTAAGTGCTCTGTTTCATGTAATTTTGATGCATCTATAAGCAAAAAAATCTTGGATCACTAACTAATGTAGGCTTCTTCTTACCCTGCAATATTCTCTTCTCTTCATCATCATCCCACACTTAATAGCCTTATCATCTAAATCCACCCTAGTCTTGTGAATGTTCAACCAATACATACCCAACAACATATTGTATGATTAAATGGATGCACATTTATATTTGTTGATGTAGACATATTGTTCAACTCAAATGCACAAGATCTTACCCAATGATGAACCATGTTCTTAGTACCTATTGTTGTCAATCATTGCATTATGAGTTACCAATTGCATAGAGTGAAAAATATTAGTGAATTTTGAAGCCAATTCCCAAGCCACAAAATCTCCCAAAGCTTAATCGCACTGAATCTATTAGATATTCCTTGGAACAAGCTTTCCAACGGTAGGTGGAATTCTAAAAATGGACTCCTTGATTAGAAATTAGAGCATATTGAAGTTTCGCCTTTGAAAGCTAGAAAACAAAGAGAAAAGAACAAGGGAGGCTCATCGCAATCACAATCAATGTTTTGGAAAAGAAACAACAGGGGAGAGCTAATCAATTGTGTGATCAGTGATCGTCGATACCGACAATCCCAAAATTAAAAGGTCTAGGGCGCGGGATATCAGCGATTGACAGGATTTCAAAGTGTGGTACTGTTAGAGTCGGTCTTGTGAGTCCTACGTCAGAGATCAAAACTCTTTCTATATCTCATTTTTAGGTGTCTCACTCCATTCATTCAGCTGCATTCCGCTAGAGGCATGCCATAATTTGACAGAAGGATCTTGTCAATTCATTCCCCTCACGTCTTGTATCTGTTGGCTTAGGTATTTTCATCAAAGTTATTAAAATACATGACAATCAATGTTTGATCTTTTAATGGAGGAGACTCATTTCAGTCATTAGGTCTAGGGTTTGAAAATTGTTGTTCTCAAAATGCTTCAATAATACTTGCAGGCCAAAGGAAGGTCCAATAATTCACTCAAATGATGTTTTTGAGAAAGAAAAGATGAATTTTGGAAACCTGAGAGAGGTTTTTGTCCACAATATGCCAAGGAAGCAAAACCTCCTTCACTTTTCACACAAGTGTCATGGTTTTAGAGAAATTTCAAAAATACAATTGCCTCGTGAGAATTGATGCACCTCTAAAGTGACCTTGGTGTTGGAAATAATACTGAGAGGGGGGGTGAATCAGTATGATTAAATTCTTTTCAATATATCTTCCAGATTTATACTTTAATTTATTCTTCAGATATTGATCATTAGTTTGTATGTCAGTACCATATAATAATGAGCAAGAACAAGAAAAACAGATAATCACACCAAGGAACACCAGATATAAGGTGGAAACGCAATGTGGGTGAAACCCACTTGCTGCAATATGTCTCTATCTTCTTTCAATTAGAAACTTCTTTTACAATGATTTTGTACTGGTGCAGTCCTTTACTAGTACGCAGGCTGCAACTTGCAGAGAGCTACAACCCTCTCTCGTTTTCCAGTCTTTCTTGGAAGGGAGCTACACCCCCTTTGCTCTTCTACTTCTTTAAGGACCACGTTTCATTAATTTTCAGACTGGATCCAAGAACATCAAATAATCATCAAGTACATGTGAATCAACCAAACTCCATATACAATCAACCAATGAATCACCCAACTTCTCAGAGTGCTGTAAACATAAAGGCAATACCAGTAATCTAAACCCATAACTCTGCAGCGAATAGATAAAAGGCAGACAACAAATACTTCAAGAAAAGTCCGCAACTTCACCAATATAAACCTAAGGATATCCGCAGCTCTTCTGTGACTAAACTGCGCAGATCCGCACCTGATCTTTCTTGTGCTCTACATACCTCCACACCTAGCCCTTCTGCTGAACTGCGTACCTCTGCCAAGATCCACACCTGCACTGTCTACCTGACAATGCACCTCCGCACCTAACCCTTCTGTTTCTCAGTGTACCCCCACACCTACGCCTTCTGTTGTGCCGTGTACCTCCGCACCTGCGCCTTCCGCTGCGCTACGTACCTCCGCACCTGCGCCTTCTTCTAAGCTGCATACCTCCGCACCTGAGCTGTGGATCGCCTGCGGACCTTCAAATAGAGCCAAATTAACAGTCCTCCAATGTACCACAAACTATCAGATCCACAGATATGATCACGTGCCCAAAATATCACGACCTATCAACAGATCTGCCTTTCACTTTACAGATTTCACCTTGATTTAGATCTAGCTTTTTAAACCGATTACACAAAATTTCAGATCTTAAGATATTCAAATTTCACAAGTAACTAGCCAAGTGATCTCCTTTCCTTTTTATAGGCAAGCCCTTATTCAAACCATGGGACAAAACCATCGAAAATCAATACAATGGATCCAAACCGGGATTCAATAATTTAGATCCTATACCATGGACCAAAACCATAGGATCATGATGATGGGCTAAATACCAAGGGCCAAACATAAGAATTCCCACGTGTGCGCGCTTCTCTGCATTGGAGTGAGTGAACTGGGGTCCGCACCTTCTGAACGAAGAACCTGTGGGTATGTCCGCACCCCTTGGTCGGCGAACCTGCGGGTCCGCAGCTTCTCTTAGGATCACCTGTGGGTATCTCATTTTCCATGATTTTGCGTGCCTGAACTGAGATCTTCCACTTGAGTGAGTTGCCATCAAGTACAACACCTGTTCCATAGTGCCAAACCAGAATCATAATGCCAACAATCTCCCCCTTTGGACTTGATGGCAACATCAAGATCCTCAACGTCATTCTCCCCCTTTGACATCAATGGCAAAGGGTTATGCTCCCCCTGATAACATGATTAAGTCTTTGCTCTGCTGATCATGCTCCCCCTGACTATAGACCAGATCTACAAAAGAAAAAAAATTCTTCAAGAAGAACCATAATCCATCTTGACAAAAGAGATAGAGACATATTAGCAGCAATATTCAGATCAGCATCCATGTACTCCTTCTGTACTTTCTCCTCCAAGATCTTCTACCATAATGCCAAAAATGCATTATTAGAAGAATATATGCTCCCCCTGAACCTGTGCCATTCGATCTTCGACCAATCCATAAACCAGCGAATGTACGCTTCTACCCCATATGAAACTCGCGTACAATCAACAATCTTTGAAACATATGAGATTCAACAACAAGATGATGCATCAACTACCCCCAGCTTTTGCCTGAGGTATTCAAAGGTCTCCCTGGACAATGGTTTTGTGACTATATTAGCAACTTGTTCCTTAGCAAGAACATACTCCAACTTGACCTTATGTTCAAGCACTTGTTCCCTGAGAAAGTGATACTTGATCGGTATGTGTTTGGTCTTTGAATGCATGACTGGGTTCTTTGAAATGTTGATTTCCCTTATATTATCACATAAGATGGAGATAGGTGGTGTACAAGTGATTTGAAAATCCTGCAAGGTCTGCATCATCCAAAGAAGTTGAGTGCAACAAGATGCAGCAGCCACATATTCTACTTTAGCTATAGATAAAGCAATCGAACTCTGTTTCTTGCTGAACCAAGATACTAATCTGGAACCCATAAAGAATGCACCACCACTTGTGCTCTTCTTGTCATCCACGCTTCCAGCCCAATCTTCATCTGTATAAGCATGAAGACTGAGATCTGTATCTCTTAGATACCATAAGCCATAGTTTTGAGTTCCTTAAAGATACTTGAAAATTCTCTTTACTGCCTGAAGATGGGTTTCTTTAGGATTTGCCTGAAATTTTCCAACTATTCCCACTGGATGCATGATGTCTGATCAGGTACCTGTCAAATAAAGTAGACTTCTAATCATGGATCTATAGGTTGGTTGATGCACTGCTGCTGATTCATCATTTGCATTGAGACTGCATCCTGTAACCATAGGGGTACATACTGGGTTTGAATCTTCCATGCCATACTTCTTTCAGGAATCTGCTTGAGGTACTTGGTTTGAGATAAGAAGAAACCGCCTTCATTTTTGTTGGATTTGCAATCCAAGAAAGTATGTCAGTTCTCCAAGCAAAGACATTTCGAATTCTTTTTGCACTCACTAAGGTAAAGCTTGACTCATAGCTTCTTCATTGTTTGCCAAAGATATATCATCTACATACACAACAAGTATTTAGCAGTTTGTCCATTTTCAATTTTTATATAAAGATATTGCTATCTACTGAATCCTTTTGAGAATCCTTGTGATGAAATATTTGTCCAAACAATAGTACCAAGCCCTTGGAGCCTGTTTAAGACCATAGAGAGCCTTTTTTAGTCTGCAAACAAGATTTGGATCATTCCCAAGAATGAAACCATCAGGTTTCTCAATGTACACTTCTTCTTCTAAGTCTCCATTCAGAAAGGCTAATTTCACGTCCATTTGAAATACTTTGAACTAATGAAAGCTTGAGAGAGTGAGGAACATTCAGATGGCCTCAATTCTAGCAATGGGAGAAAAAGTTTTTTCAAAGTCTATTCCTTCTTATTGAGCATACCCTTTATAGACAAGTCTGGCCTTGTTTCTAATAACTTCCCCATTTTCATTCAACTTGTTCTTGAATATCCATTTTTTTCCTATGACATTCTTACCTTTTGGTCTATGAACCAATTCCCAAGTGTTGTTCTTCTCGATCTGCTCAAGTTCTTCATTCATTTCCTTGACCCAGAATTCATCTTTGCATGCCTCTCTTACATTTTGTGGTTCAGTGGAGGAGAGTAATGCCAAATAGCTTGAAGCTTCAGCAATTGTTCTTCTTGTTTGTATGCCTGCCTCCTTTTGCCCCAAAATTTTTGATTCTGGATGATTCTTTTGAACATACCTGTAAGGAATCTTTTCTTCTATCCTTATCTGTTCCTCTGGCTCCTCATGGCTTTCTTCTTCATAGGTTTCTTCTTCATCATTAGTCTGATTTTGAGGGTAGTCTTCATCCTCTTCGATATTTTCATAATTTACTTGCCTAGGAATGTATCATTTTTCATCAACCACTACATCAATGTTGTCAAAAATTCTTCTAAGTCTTTTATCGTAACACTTATATGCCTTGCTGTGGGTAGAATAACCAAGGAGAATGCCTTCATCTGCTATAGGTTCAAGTTTGCCAAGCTATTCATCATTATTCTTAATATAGCATTTGCTACCAAAAATTTTGAAATGCTTTACCGAAGGAGTCTCACCATACCATAGCTCATAAGGAGTTTGAGTTTTGTTCACACGGACATTTGTTTTGTTGAGAATAACAACCGCAGCAAATGCAGCTTCACCCCAGAAGGTTGCGAGAGTTCCAAACTCATCAAGCATAGCACGAGCCATTTGTTGAACAGTTCTGTTCATCCTTTCCACCACTCCATTTTGCTGAGGAGTCCTAGCTGTAGAGAACTCCCTTCTTATTCCATGTTCTTCACAAAAATCGAAAAATTCATTTGAGGTAAACTCCCCACCTCTGTTAGACCTGAGGCACTTAATTTTGTGATCTTATTCGTTTTCAGCCAAGGCTTTGAAAGATTTGAATTTTTCAAATTCTTCGTCCTTGTGTTTCATAAGTCCCAACCAAACCATCCTGGAGAAGTCGTCAATGAATAATATAATGTATTCTTCTCCACGAACTGCTTGGTATTTGCATGCTTTCCTTATTTGTGAAAAGCTTAGATGCCCCAACCTTCGGTGCCATAACCAGTGTTTATCATCCTTGCTCAAATAACATTGTTGTTGTCCTTCTTCAAATATGTATAGGTTATTTGGAGTTCTTCTACCTTTGATCACTGTTTTTCCTGTATCAATATCACGAACGCTACATCCATTTGATCGAAATATTACCTTGGTTCCTTGATCGCACATCTGACTGACACTCAGTAGATTATGCTTCAAGCCATCAACATACAAACATTCCAGCTTTGACCTTTTCTTCCAACGAGCGTGCCTTTCCCTTTATCTATAGGGGTATCATTTCCAAAAGAAACTTCTTCCCTTTTCTAAAGCAATATATGATTCAAGTTTTTCTTTATCACCTGTCATATGCTTTGAACATCCACTGTCGATGTACCATAGATTTTCTTGTCCTTCTGCATAAAAGGCTATCCCACATCTTTCTGGTTGAGGTTTCTTTATTCTCCATGTTCTAGTGCTTGAGGGTTGTTCCTTTGTCTACCAAAACCTGCTCCTACATTCAGAATCTTCATGACCGAAGTTATTACAAATAGAACATTCAATTTCATTTTCAAGGGCCAAAAAGTTGTTATAGGCCCTTTTCGCAATTCCAGTCATACTTCTTTGTTTTTGAGCTTCTCTATTCATGATTGTCTTGTAGGCAACACATTGAGCTGCTTTGTGACCAAAGTTATGGCAAGAGAAACATTGGCCATTGAAGAAACCTCTGCGATTATCAAATCTACCAGCCAAATGATTGTAGTTTCTATTGTCATCCATTCTTGAAGCAAATTGAGAAGTTTTTACCTGTGGCTGGTTGTAGATTTTGTTCACCATTAAGTTTACCTGGTAGTCTTTGTTTATTCTTGATGTAATTCGTCCCTGTTTTACCTGGTGATCTTCATTGGGCTTTTGCTCATTCTTCCTTGCTACATCAAGATAACTCTTTGAGGTGGATGCTTGAGATGTTTCCCCATTATACCCCAGACCTGTCTTGATTAGTGGAGAACGATGTACATTGATAATCTCATCCAGAGTTTCAGATCCTTTAACAAATTTCAGATTAAGAGCCTTTGTTTTCTCAATTTCTTTTCTAAGGCCAACAATTACACATTCTAACTTCTCAAGGAATTTTTCTTTTTCATTAAGTTGAAATTTCAGAGTATCAATGATCACATTCTTTTCTTCTAAACATGTCTTGAGTCTAGAAATCTCTTCATAAAAGCCATCCACATCTATAGCATCCATGTAATCATCATCTTCAAAAGCCATTAAAAGTTTATAGTTATTACCTCATTCATCTTCATCACTATTTGATAGACCATCAATGTCTTCATGAGTGTAAAAGCTTTTCTTATTTGCATTTTGTTTCTTGTTCCATCTAACATGTTCCTTCCCCTTTTCAATCTTATGAGGACATTTGGCAGCATAGTGACCTACTCTTCCACAAGCAAAACATTTGAAAGGTAACTTACCTCTGAATCTTCCAGTACCCCGTTGAAGATTTCTGACAAAATTTGATTCTTCTTCTTCTTCTGACACGTTTCCTGACTCATAGTACTCACCTTTGCCTGAAGCCTTGAAGGCAACTTCTCTCCTGTCTGATGGACCTCCTTTCCTCATTTCATAAGCAGTTAGAATTACGTGCAGCTGTGACATTTTAAGGTTTTGTAGATTCTTTTTTTCTTCTACTGCAGAAACTTTAGATTCAAACCTAGCGGACAAAGATCTTAGAACTTTTTCAACCACAACAACCTTTTTTATTTCTTCACCCAAATTTTTCATACAATTAACAATCTCATCTACAAAAAGAAAATAGTTAGCCACACTTTCATCATTGTACATTCTGAGATTTTCATACTGAATTCTGAGGGTTTGAAGTTTTGCTCACTTTACTCGATCATCTCCTTCATAGCCCAGAACAATCTTGTCCCATATTTCCTTTACAGATTTAAACTGCATAACCTTCACAAATTCTGATTGAGATAGACATCCTAGAAGAGTATTGATCGCCTTTACATTTGTTTCATATTTCTTCTTCTCAACCGGATCTGTAGGAGTTGCTGATGGAAAAGCATACCCTGTGTCTATGATATCCTAGACTTCTGTACCAAGATATTGAATATAGGCAGTAACTCTTACCTTCCAATATACGAAGTTTGTCCCATCAAAAATTGGTGGCCTGATTGATGCTTCCCTCTCGTAGTTGCTCATTTTGATAGAACTTCCTTCAAGCGATCAAGCTTCCTCAGAAGGACTTGCTTTGATACCAATTGTTGGAAATAATACTGAGAGGGGGGGTGAATCAATATTATTAAATTCTTTTCAATATATCTTCCAGATTTATACTTTAATTTATTCTTCAGATATTGATCACTACTTTGTATGTCAGTACCATATAATAATGAGCAAGAACAAGAAAAACAGATAATCACACCAAGGAACACCAAATATAAGGTGGAAACCCAATGTGGGTGAAAACCACCTGCTACAATATGTCTCTATCTTCTTTCAATTAGAAACTTCTTTTACAATGATTTTGTACTGGTGCAGTCCTTTACCAGTATGCAGGCTACAACCTGCAGAGAGCTACAACCCTCTCTCATTTTCCAGTCTCTCCTGGAACGGAGCTACAACCCCCTTTGCTCTTCTACTTCTTTAAGGACCACGTTTCATTAATTTTCAAACTGGATCCAAGAACATCAAATAATCATCAAGTACATGTGAATCAACCAAACTCCTTATACAATCAACCAATGAATCACCCAACTTCTCAGAGTGTTGTAAATAGAAAGGAAATACCAGTAATCTAAACCCAGAACTCTGCAACAAATAGATAAAAGGCAGCCAACAAATACTTCAAGAGAAGTCTGCAACTTCACCAATATAAACTTGCGGATATCTGCAGCTCTTCTGTGACTAAACTGCGCAGATCCGCGCCTGATCTTTCTTGTGCTCTGCGTACCTCCGCACCTAGCCCTTATGCTGAACTGTGTACCTCTGCCGAGATCCGCACTTGCACTGTCTGCCCGACAGCGCACCTCCGCACTTGATCCTTCTGTTTCTCAGTGTACCCCCGCACCTGCGCCTTTTGCTGCGTCGTGTACCTCCGCACCTGTGCCTTCTGCTGCACTGTGTACCTCCGCACCTGCGCCTTCTTCTGAGCTGCGTACCTCCGTACCTGAGCTGTGGATCACCTGTGGACCTTCAAATAGAGCGAAATTAATAGTCCTCCAGTGTACCACAGACTGTCAGATCCACAGATCTGATCACGCGCCCAAAAGATCACGACCTATCAACAGATCCGCCTTTCACTTTAGAGATTTCACCTTGATTTAGATCTAGCTTTTTAAACCGATTACACAAAATTTTAGATCTTAAGATATTCAAATTTCACAAGTAACTAGCCAAGTGATCTCCTTTCCTTTTTATAGGCAAGCCCTTATTCAAACCATGGGACAAAACCATCGAAAATCAATACAAGGGATCCAAATCGGGATTCAATAATTTAGATCCTATACCACGGACCAAAACCATAGGATCATGAACTATGGGCTAAATACCAAGGGCCAAACATAAGAATTCCCACATGTGCACGCTTCTCTGCATTTGAGTGAGTGAACTGGGGTCCACACCTTTTGAATGGAGAACCTGCGAGTATGTTTGCACCCCTTGGTCGGCGAACCTGCGGGTCTACAACTTCTCTTAGGATCACCTGTGGGTATCTCATTTTCCATGATTTTGAGTGCCTAAACTGAGATCTGCCACTTGAGTGAGTTGCCATCAAGTACAACACCTGTGCCATAGTGCCAAACCAGAATCATAATGCCAACACTTGGGAAAATCAAGTTTTCGCCTAGCGTGGTTAGCCAAATGACTTACTTGATGAGTAAAATGATAACTAGACACAAAGAGCTTTCCAATGCGTTATCATGAGCTCAATTTGGAGTTGAGGAACACCTTCAAAAGTTGACTGCAACAGCACTCTGCCTTGAGGCAGCCTCATTTGACACATTTGGACCAGTCTTGGGAAATTTGACTTTTGATAGTGACAATGAAATCCCAATTGAAATATTCTAGTTGGGTTGGAAGGTAGACTCAAAGACCTTTCCAACAAGCTATCCTACGCCCCATTTTGAAACTAGGAAGGCCTCTAAAAGGCTCTTGCAAAAAGGCACAACGCATAGAGGGAGCGCGGCGCACTGGGAGAAATTTTCCAGTGTAAATTTACACTGGCGCAGGCACATGGGAGGCGCAGTGCACAGGGATAAAAGGCTTGAATTTCATTGAAATCTTCCTCCAAATTGAAAATACTTCATTCTTCCAAGTAAGTAAATCATCCCTAGGTTCCATTGCAAGAGTTTTCATCCTCCTTGTTGGTGTGTAAATGGGTGAAAAGACAAACCCTAGTTTACTGCACAGTGTACTGAAAAATTATCTAGGGTTCTCAAAAGTTGTCATTGTTGTTGTTTTCTCCCTACAATCATTTTCAAATTCCTCCACTACACTCCCCTCATTTCATATCCCTTACCCCTCTCTCATTTACATTCATCCTACCGCCCTATCCCCAAAATCCTAAACCCTGTCAACAAATTCCCATTATTACCCTAAACCCTAATCCTCGTTCCCCAAGCCATATCACTCCCTTATAACCCTATAGTTAGCACAAAATCCCTCATTCACAATACCACTCATCAATTCCATTCTCCAAATAGAAAACACCTATTCTTGATATAAAATCTATTCATACTCATCATTGAACATCAAACAGTGGCAAATATGGAAACTGATTTGGCTTATGAAAGGGATGAGGAAACAATGAGTGATTCCTCCCAAGAAATCCATGCACCGAGAAGACCACATAGGGGAGGAAAACACATCTGAGAGGAGCCCACTACACTCACAGAGCTATTGGATTGTCCTCTTACAATAGCATGTTTCAAACAACAGTCAAATCGCTACTACGCCGGTATTCATCACATATCAGAGAGGTAGTAGACATTTGTTTGCAGCAACAAAGTGAGTGTTATCTCCACCCGGGGTGGAAGGGGGCCTCGCTTCCGACATTGGAAACATAAGTACAGGATAGGGGCAAGAATCCCATGCATGATGAGGGGCCATCAGATGAACGAGAGGCCGACTTCTTCCTCATTCATGATGATGATACAAATGTGGAGAGTGCCAAACTTAGGAGGACCATCCAGGAGCAGCAAATGGAGATCCAAGACTTGTCACTCAATTTGGAGAGGGCTAAGTGGATTATCAGGTATTTGGAGTAGAGGAACAAATAGCTTGAGGACCAGCATGAGATCACAGAGCTGCAAAACATCCGTGAGAATCGCCATGCTGCCCAGCATAGGAGGATTGAGCTCACTCCATTAGAACAAGAGATTAACAATGACCGAGAGTCTTGGCTCGAGCGTATCCTTGAGAGACTATTAGAGAAGGCCGACAAGGACAAAACCATATTGAGGCGGATGGTTTATCACTACAGGGCACGGAAAATGAGTTCAAAGGCTTGGATAAGGAGTTTGAAGGCGAAATTGAGGAGAGCGACACAAAGACAAAAGAGGAAAAAAGAGCAAGATCGGCTTTGAATATTGGTTGAAGCCTCTGTGGCCCAGCAGAGCACTTCATAGGGAACCTACAGCCCAAATTTCAAAAACTTTGGGACAATTTTGGTGACGTGCAAATTTTTGGGCACAAAACAGGGTTTTTCTCCCTGTGCGTCGCGCCACTGGCATGGCGCTTAGGATTGGGAGATCCAAATCACAAATGATTTGCATTTTTGGATTCAACATGAAAATTCATGACTTCTAGTGCATGGCCAAGAAGTTTGGGCAACTTTTGGGTCCCCAGGAGGTCAAAAACACTCAAAACATGACCTCTCTGCCCCTCTTTTGACACACAGGAAGCAGCCTTGGGAGATTGAAGTTTTGGAGGGGAAAATGAGCACCAAATTCAGAAATTCCACTTGGGTTGGAAAGTATACAGGAAAGGCTTTCCAACAAGCATACTTGGGCACAATGTGGACTCCATCAAGTATCTCAAAATTGCCTCCAAATTGGCGTGACGTGTATAGATTTGGGCGCGACGCATATAGACCAAAAGGCCAAAATCACTTCCACTCCACAAAATTTGGATTCACGACTTTCTCCAAGTGGGCCCGCTCATTTACCCTACACTTTTTTTGGCACCTAAGGAAAATTTTAAAGAGTATTTTCACTAAAGGTTGGATTATATCCAAGTGGCAAAGGAAGGCGAGCAGTCACCCAAGCCATTTGTCATTTTTGTAACATTGCACCTGTAACTAATGGTTGGCTTTCCATTTCCATTTTGTAATGATTTGAAAAACTCCCCAACTCTGGGTCATTCTATTTCTCAATGGCATGGTGTATTTATTGTATGCAAAACCATTTGCAAAGGGTTGGTTGTAATTTCTAGGACACTGTGGGAGAGAAACTCAAGTTCTTCATTGTATATTTTGACAGAGAATTAATAAAAGGCAGCGTCTCTTGTTCATGAGATTCATGTGGTTTGAGGTGTAGCAAATGTGTTCTCTTTATGTTTCATATGTATTTCGTTATGTTTCACAGTTCATTCATATTCATTTCCAGTGAAATTTTCTGAGTAAGATAAGGTAGAATTCATGTTTAATGCTCTGCCTGTGGGAAAGTTTCACGTTCTGTGTTCTTCTTCTACTGAAAATGATTCATGTGTTTATGCCCTTTTCACCCTCCTAAACAATCTTTCCATTCCGTATTATTTCAAGCTTAATTGCTAGAATTTTCGCCTGTCTTGCCTCACGAAGTAATCTGTGCCTTTGTGTTAAATTCTCTACTCATTGTTGTTCATTGGTCCCATACATCTGAGAAACTCAGTCATTTATCAATATTCACCTCTTGTATCCATATTCATTTACTATCCTGAAATCAATATTTCACTGTAAGTCATCTCAGACCATATAGTTCATTTATTCACTGAGTGTGACTCAAAGAGAGCCCTCTCCTATTCTGGTAGGGCTAGCTACCAGACTGAGGGTGATTTTTGGTTACCCTGAATTTTTCCTTCCTTCAGCCTAAGGCGGATTTAGGTGCTAACATAGTGGCGACTCCGCTGGGGACAAAATGGTTTTGGTTGAAGATTGTTTTTCTCCAGTACATATCTCAAGTTCAGAGCTGATTGTTGATGGTGAACAACGATCAGACATAAGAAGGCTAAAATCATTCACCTGGCGACTCCATTCACTGAAGAATCCAACAATCAATCCTTCATGGTGACTCTATTGCAGAGAGATCAGTAGCTTTGAGGTTTTCAAGAAGGATCGGGTTGCAAGAAAATACGCTCCCGTGAGACGAGATCACATTCCTGGCTTTCCAAATAAAATTCCGAAGGTAGATTGGTCAAGGAATTTTCCTATGTTTAAATATGATGGTAAGAAGGACACTGCTTTACATCTAGTTCGATTTCACATGCATATTCGCAAGTTGAAGGTTGATTTTCCTGAAGATTGCTTAATGAAGATATTCCTGGCCACTCTAGAAGGTGAAGCCCAATCTTGGTATGAAAGTTTGCGGCCTTCTTGTATTTACTGTTTAAAGTATTTTCATGCCATGTTCTTTGAGAAGTATGAAGACTCTTATCCAACATTAAATTTAGTTCATGACTGTTGCAAATACGCTGATGGTTTTATTGAAAGCCTTGAAAAATATTATGAAGATGATAATTTCATGGATGAAGAGATCATGGAAGCCCTATGTGAAAACCCATTTCAGCAGCATGAAGATGATCATGAAAATATGCAGCGTGATCAAGATTTTAGTATGGTGGAAGATGAAGGAGTTTTTCCTCTTGATAGTCAACATGAATTACATGAAATGGATCAGCAGTATGAGGAAAATTTATATACTCCTTCACTTGAAAATATTGAAGACAATCACTGTTTGAGAAAAAGGAAACAAAAGGTCTTATCTCCTTTGTCTAAAGACAAGATAGATCAACTCTTGCACGGTCATGTTCCAGCTCAAGGTAAAGAAGATTTGTAGTTCACACATGGTCAAGAAAGTGTTGGTGAAACTTCTTCCTCTTTTGAAAATGATGACAATCTAGTGAACAACTTTATAGATCAGCAGGTTGAAGATTTGCATATGGCTGAAAGTGATGAAAGAAAAAGTGTCATTTCAGATCTGTCCATAGAAGAAGACAGCATGCAGAGAAATCAAGTTTCAAATTCAGAATGTGATAATGTTAAGAAAACCATTTCAGATGTAGATTCAGATTTTGATGACCAAGAAAATCTTGTACTATGTCCCATGAAAGAGAAATCTGTTGCTGAAATAATATGGGATGAAGAAGACAGAGTTTTGGATCCAAATGTTCTCATGTCATCATGACACAGTCTTCATGAAGAGGTAATCCAGTCAGCTCATGAACAGCAAGATGGGATCTTTGCTCAAGCAAGTGAAAAAGTTCCTCTAGATGAATTTATGGTAGATGATAGAAATGTTATTTATAGGTTTCAAGAAACATCTGAAGTTGCTTTTCTCATGGTTGATGAATGTGATGAATGTAATGAGAATCTGGCTATCATATCGTATGAAGATGACCTACCATATATTCAGACTTTAGAAGATCAGATCATTCAAGATTCCCTTTCAGATTCCTCCTCATATGTCTCATGTTTTGAAATGTTCTTTGAAAAGGAGATTTGTTCATCCACTTGTTCAGAATTTTTTGAAGACTCGGAACATACTCTTATTTATGAAGAAAGACCACAATGAAGAGAAAAAGACACCTTGTTTTTCCAGCAAGAGGTCAATCTTCATGTTTTTCAGGATCCAATGGCAGATTTGTTGCAGTCAGTAGTGAAGGTGATTATTGCAGTATTTAGTGATGAAGGAGATCATGGTCAATTATGTTTTTGGAAGCCCAGTTACCAATATCTATTGTTGACCAGAAGATCTGATCAGGAGAATCAATCAAGGAGGCATCTACTTGATTGTTACATTGGAAGACACATTACACATGATTGTACATATTGCATTAGTACACAGGTGGTTGTCATCATGATTTGAAACCCTCGAATCTTGGTGTACTGCTGCCATTGAAACAAGTTTTGTAAGTTCTTGTTTTAGTTAAGTCAGTCATGAGTCATTTCCTTTTGCATTGAGTCAGTTTTTCAGTCATGTTGGTTCCATAATTAAGTCCATCTGAGTTAGGTTTTAGTCAATAAATGAGTCAGAGTCTTGTGTGGTTTGTCGAAATAATGACTCCATAGCCCAATGGAGGAAGGAACTATCTGCTCACCCAAAGATCTCCAGTTCTTGGCACCTCCAAGGAGCTGGAGCTACCATCCCCATTGGAGCCAATGTTAGAGTTGGTCTTGTCAGTCCTTCTTCAGGGATCAAAACTCTTTCTGCAAATCACTTTTAGGTGTCCCGCTCCATTCACTCAATTGCATTCCGCTAGAGGCATGCCATAATCTAACGGAAGGGTCTTGTCAATTCATTCCCCTCATGTCTTGTACCTACTAGCTTAGGTCATTTCATCAAAGTTATTAAAGTCCATGACAGTCAATGTTTGATATTTTAATGGACAAGACTCATTTCAGTCATTAGGTCTAGGGTTTGCAAATTGTTGTTCTCGAAATGCTTCAATAATACTTGTAGGCCAAAGGAAGGTCCAATAATTCAGTCAAATGATGTTTCTGAGCAAGAAAAGATGAATTTTGGAAAACAGAGAGATGTTTTTGTCCACAATAGGCCAAGGAAGAAAAACCTCCTTCACATTTTACACAGGTGTCATGGTTTTAGAGAAATGTCAAAACTACAATTGCCTCAGGAGAATTGATGCACCTCTAAAGTGACCTTGGGAAAATCAAGTTTTGTCCTATCTCGTTAGCCAAATGACTTGCTTGATGAGTAAAATGATAACTAGACACAAAGCGATTTCCAATGAGCTAGCATGAGCTCCATTGGAGTTGAGGAACACCTTCAAACGTTGCCTGCAACAACACTCTTCCTTGAGGCAGCCTCATTTGGCACATTTTGACCAGTCTTGGGAGATTTGAATTTTGATAGGGAAAATGAACTCCAAATTGAACAATTCTAGTTGGGTTGGAAAGTAGACTTGAAGAAATTTCCAACGAGCTATCCTAAACCGAATTTGGAAACCACAAACACATCCAAAAGGCTCCTGCAAAAATCCGCAGCGCACAGAGGGAGGACGGTGCACTAAGGGAAATTTTCCAGTGTAAATTTACACTGGCACGACGCACATGGGAGGTGCGGCGCACAAGGCTAAAAGGCCTGAATTTCATTGAAATATTCCTCCAAATTGAAAATAATTCATTCTTCCAAGTAATTAAATCATCCCTAAGTTCCATTGCAAGAGTTGTCATCCTCCTTGATGGTGTGTAAATAGGTGAAAAGACAAACCCGAGTTTGCTGCACAGTGTACTAAAAAACTATCTAGGGTTTTCAAAAGTTGTCATTGCTACTGTTTGCTCCCTACAATCATTTTCACCTTCCTCCACTACACTCCCCTCATTTCATATCCCTTACCCCTCTCTCATTCACATTCATCCTACCCCCGTATCCCCAAAATCCTAAACCCTAACAACAAATTCCCATTATTACGCTAAACTCTAATCCT
>APFE031111168.1:0-22433 GCA_000404065.3 Pinus taeda
ATTTTATACTTTTTTTGGGCTTAGGAGACACAAATTTACGAAAAAGTCCAATCTGGAGTCTTCTAAGTTTTCCAGACTCTCTAAATATTAAAAACGTCGAGTTTCTCCTATACTGGACTCGTTAAAATTTCACAGTAAAGGACCTGTTCTATTACAAACAGGAACGGACCACTCCTTCTTAGGGTTCGAATCAAAAACTAAGTTGGACTCATCCGAAGGATGACCTTACAAACAAGCATATGTTATCCTCCTCAAGCTTGTAAAAAATAAAGAGGTACTTGCCAGAAATGGTGGGGGAAAAATGAGAAGAATGAGCCTATTGATATCTTTTTGTCTCAACAAAAACCTTACTACCACTCTTGGACACGACACTTATTCATTCACCTGGGTTGGGAAATCCCTTGTCTCACAGTTGACCAAGATCATTGACATCTTTAGCCGGTTTATGGGAGTCGACTTTGAGTCATTCGTCGCCAAACCATCTGTTGTGTCGTTATGTGTTCAAGAGGTCTGTAAACAAAACATTCAACCGCAAATACCTATCATTCATTGTGTCATCATTGAGTCAGTCCTTGCAGCAACATTTCTTCAACTTGAACTATGATTTCGTGTTGTGGGCTTGCCTGCGAGAGTCGCTTTCTATCGACATCAGCACATTATCTAGAGAGTTGACTTAGAAATCGTCAGTACCTTGGAGTCTGCATGCATCAATGGCAGGTTTGTCGCCTTCGACGTCAGTTTTCATCATTGACTTGCGATCGAAGGATTCCATGAAATGTTCGACATCGACTCATTCATTCACATCTCATGGATTGTGCTGGGTACTTTGAGAAACATTGACATTACTGGTGGTCTCTCTCACGCTTGTTAACAGTTTACATCATTGACTGGTAATCAAGTGGTTTCTACCATGTTCGACATCGACTCATTTATTCACATGGCTAGAATCGTACCAATTCGGGAAGTAGAGATGAAGACCTGGATCTAGTTTCCACCATCCAGGCTGTGAGGAGTTTTGTATTCATTATATTGTAGACCAATCATAAACAGATGGCTACGTCCATACTGTGTCTACACGAGTCTATGATTATGATGTATTATAAAATCATTCCTTGTATCAGAATAGTTAGTCCAATAGTTAAAGTTTTGATCTGAGTATGGGAATGCCTTCCTCAGTATGATATGATATTTTACATGTATTTTGTGTTGAAAATTGCAGGTTCCAACCAGGCTCTCCACAAGATAATCCTCGAAATGATAAAGTACTTCACCCTTCCTAGATGACATAAAACCCTTAACTATTACAGGCTTCGCACTTTAGGGGGCAATCTGTTACACTAAAATTTGTCACCATGACTATCTGCAATTATATGGCTTATCAATAGCCACATTGTCCTCTTTGTCAAGCCCCATACCTCTGCTCTCCATGTCAAACTTCAAAAAGAGAGAAAGTCACTAAAAAACATGTTTATCTCTGGGTACGCAGGTTCTCTCTACCTTGCCTGCGTGTACGCACCCCAAACACAGCATACCTACGTACTTGTACGCTCTGTAAGTCAAAGATGGGTGCGTACCCCTGTAAAGGTCAAAAGACGCGAGTTTCATCTTAAAAAAGTTACTTGTGGTCACTTCTAGAGCATTCTAGAAGAGTGTTTGACGTGTATTGAGCGCCTCCAGATGGTTCATGCATCCCTATGAAAGAGGAACTTATCCCATCAGAGAGGAGCTACCCCATCCAAAAGAGGGGTTTATCCCATTGATGTTGGACCTGATTAACTTCCTCTAGAGCATTATAAATACAGGCATTGGGCCAGAAGAGGGGAGGGTTGAAAGCTGAACATTCCAAAGGGTAGATGCTGCTGGAATTAGGACTTTCATTGTAAGCTTGTGAGGAGAGATTACCATCCTTTCTTGTTTCATTTGGAAGTGGGTGAGCTTGTCAAAGTAGAGGAAAACTCTTGCTGGACCCTGGGAGGAACTTGCACAAAACCAAGGCTCAGGTTGTAATGGTTTCTTTTTTGTTTCCTTAATACAAATAAGTCCATTCTTCTCAATGATTTGTTGTTAATGAATTGTTTCATATACTCCTTGGTCTATATGTTGAATATGCTTTGTTTTATGGATATTCAGGTGTTATGTAATCGTTTGATTGTTAGTGTATGCAGGTTTCGAAGTGAAAGAGGAGCTCATCTGGATCAACGAAGCTAGGCTGCTACAACAAGCGTTGGACCTAAGGTAAGATCGAAAAAAACTTGGTTTCTCATAGGGTAATGTATATTTAGAGAAGGATTGCTCTTACTTGTTTTGTTTGTCACTAGAGAGTCTTAGACTCCTAGGGAGGTTAGTTTTGTCAGCAAAAATAACTCTTTCCGCATGACAATGTTTCTAATGAAGTCACGGGTCTGTCATGAGCTTTTGCGATCTCCTCCGTTTCACCTACTTCTGGCAGCATCTCCTGCATCTGTTTGAAATTCCTCGTCATGGGTATTCTAGGCTTAAAAACAAATTGAGTAACCTGATCATCAAACTTGAGATTTTTCGAGGCTTTGATTCTTTTAGTCTTGTCTTTACTTGATTCTATCAAATATGCTTGAACCAAGGGATATTTTCAATGTCAATGGCTTGTAGTAAGTCATTCAACCTTCCCTTTGAAATAGGGCTTTCCTCAACAACCACCTTCTTGCCTTTTTCCTTAGCTAATTTACTCCTGGTCATTCTTCTCTGGACTACTTCTCCTATAGATGATTCACTTCTACCTTCTTTGATCTGAGTTTTCTCTTTCAGGGACTGCTGGGGTGTGTCTTGGATAACCATTGATCTGGAAGGCTCCCTTACTTGTTTCCTAGCTTTCAATTTTGTGAATCTCTTAGACCTTGTTTCTGTACGATGATCAGTTGTGGATGGAGAAGCTTTCACAGCTTGGGCGCTAAGACCAGTTTCATTTTTAAAGCCAGAAATAAACATGAATGTGGGCCAATCCCTACCTACTCTCTAGAGTTCATGCAGAACAATCAACTTAACTAAGCCGTGGTGAAACAATGAGGTCTCACAGGCTTCTTTCCTTAGCTGCACCTTATCACACATTTTGCTTAAGCTACAAAATAAGTAGAACGGTAAATCAAGAGATGTCTTTCTTGTGAAATGCAGTAGAAGCTTGAAATGATATGAATACACCTTATTATATCTCCCTTCACAGGTAAGGTACCTCTGTATGCAGGTAAGCAAGTTGGTATATGAGTCCTTGACATAATTTCTAGGCACAAACTTGTTTAAATCTGAGTCAATGAGCTCCGGTTTCAGAAACTCTTTGTAGGGGGTCATATCAAATTTAAAATTTTTAAACCATTTTTCCTGTCCACTTGGAATCTCAGTGATTGTGGAGATTACCTCTGGTGAAATTTGCAATTCGAGCACACCATCTTTTGAATTCAGTCTTGTGAAATTCAAGGGAAATGCCTTGGTGATTTGTGCATGACCTCCCTGGAACTTTTCGCAGAAATTCCAACATCCAACTTGCTTGAATGCACGTTCCACTTCCCTGCTCTTCAAGATAATGTCTAAACCTTCACGTTCACTCCTCAAACATCTACCTGACCTGTGCTCTTTTCTTTCTGTAGATCCTTCCATGAGACTTCACTGTAATGAAAACTTGATAGACTGGCGTTGTCTCAACCTTTGATCACTACCTTGCCTGATAGCTTCCTTGATTGAATACTGCCTCGCTTGACGTTTGAGGAATTCAAATTTAACATTTGCTAATTATTACTCATGCAATGAATACAATCATAATCATGATTGTGAATATCTGGCTCTTCTTGAAACTGGAAATCTGAGCGTACAGAGGTACCTAATGACTCTAATGATGAAGATAAGCGGTTGGACATGATAGGCGAAGTGTACAAGATGACAGTGGATGATGCAACCATAACTGGATGTGGCAAATATGACAGCTAAGAAAGGTTTGCTACAGATTTCACGAATCTCTGATTTCGTAGTGCAGCCAGTGTAAAATCTGGGTTATGCGCTACGAAAACACCTAAAGCATTTCGTAACACGTAAGAACCTTTGCAACAAGCTTAATACAGAGAATCTATGTAGGTTATGGGACCAATGGTGAATGAGAATATACTATTTGACCTTTATTTAACCATCCTACCAAGACTCCTAAGACACTAAGACTTAGATACTAAAGAAAACATGGAAACACTGAACTCGGGCTAACAGCTGATCCTCACAATCAAACTTGATGTGAACAGTTTAGAAATTGCTTCTCAAGTGATAACAGGTCCCTTCAGTTTAACTTTGATGGATGTTTAAAGTTCCTTGCTGGCCCTTAATGTCTTATCTCCTTTACTGCTCCTACAAAGTAGGAAACTGCCCCTGCTTTCTTGCGTTTGGTTTCCTCAAGGATGTTTGAGACCAATTAACCAAGATGTCTTCTTTAATTACACAAGAGTGTTTGCATATTGTAAATGACCTTTTTTTTTTTACACTCCCCTCTCAAAAAATTTCCCCTTGATTACTCAAAATTGGTCGACTGAGTTTAATTCTGTGGCTACAACAGTTTCGTAGCATGCTACGAAACTGTTGTGCATTATGCGTCTTTTTTCAGCAGTTTCGTAGCGCGCTACGAATTTTGCTGTGTAATCACAAAACACAGTTTAACACCAAAATATAACTGACTTGAGTCTCTTTTATCTTGAGACATCAAGGGGCAGAAAGCAGTTTCAAACCATCACCACAACTAAAATAAAGAAAGACATGTTTCAGAGAACGAGTTTTATTGTAATAAATGCTATTACCAACATGATGTGGAGTTAGATTCCTAATTGTCTTAGGTCTCTAAAAACTTCCAGTTAGTAGATTGTTGCATTTAATAGTTAGTTAAAGTTTGAGTAGGTGTCATAGCAAGCATAATTCGAGTTCCCCTCACGTAGGAGGAATAATCTGAGCTATGTACAAAATTCTATATATAGGAGAGAGAGAAATGTACTTGGGGTTGGAAACTTATTGAAAAAGTCTCTGATATTTGGCTTTATGTAAAAAACTTTGTTTTAGTAATACAAGACTTGGCTTTACTTCTTTGGAATCAGAAGGAATTTACTGTTCAGAATGTTGTGTGTTATCCTCTCCTCGGTATTTGCATTTGTATAGATGTGTGATTACTTAGAAATCACTGATTGTGCTCTAATTTCCTTCACACATTTATAAACTGTGTTGTCCTATATGTTTCTGGTGTGTTCTGAATGGTTGAATTCTAAATGTCCTAACTTCTATCTAAGAAGAAAATTAGAGCACAAGGAAGATTGCAATCAATGGCAACATTTTGACTTACAAACTTGACTTGACTTAGTTTTTTTTAAAAAAGAGCAATGCAATAACTGCATCAGGCTTGCGTGCCTTAACTGGTCTTGTGAACTTGACAAGTCTGGATCTGGAGATGTGCTCAGGGATTCATGGTGGGTTGGTGCATCTAAAAGGGCTTACAAAATTAGAAGCATTGAACATTGGATGGTGCAATTGTATAAAGAACTCAGATATCAAACCTCTGGTTTGGCTTACAAACTTGAAGGAGCTGCAAATTTCTCAAAGTCTTGTTGCTTTGACATATCTCAACATAAAGTCATGCTATATAACTGATGCTGGATGCCAAAAGCTTGAAGGAATTTTGAATTTAAAGACTCTGAACATGACCTGTTACAATATTACACATGCTGGCTTAGTACATCTAATGTTCATTATTCATATCCAGTTTGGTTCATGATGCTTCAGGCAACATTAGACAAGTTTTGTATTAACACGTGTACATGAACTAGGTCTAGAGTACATGAAAAACATGGCAGCCCAATACGTTTTTTGTGTAATCAAAGAAGAACAACAAATGTTATCTCAAAATCAAACCCTAATAGGTTTTTGATCAGGTAGACTTCAAGTAACTATTTCAAACCTACTTTAGGTTGAGGCTTAGCCTCCCCAACTTGAGAGGGATCTCTCAATGGATTAATGATTTTGATTATGATTAAGATGGCTAACTCTTTTGAAACAAATGCAGAAATGTAAGTGGTGGAAACACAATTAGATATTATCCATTGGGCTTATGGAGTCAAAACAGTTTCAGCATAACAATGATATCAACCTTACATAGAAGTCAGGAAATTTAGAATTCAACTATTCAGAACACACCAAAACATATAGGACAACACAGTTTATAAATATGTGAAGGAAATTAGAGCACAATCAGTGATTTCTAAGTAATCACACATCTATACCACTACAAATACTGAGGAGAGGATAATACACAACATTCTGAACAGTAAATTCCTTCTAATTCCTAAGAAGTAAAGCCAAGTCTTGTATTACTACAACAGAGTTTTTTACATAAAGCCAAATATCAGAGCCTTTTTCAATAAGTTTCCAATCCCCAAGTACATTGCTCTCTCTCCTATATATAGAATTATGTACATCACTGAGATTCTTCCTTCTACGTGAGGGGAACTCGAATTATGCTTGCTATGACACTTACTCAAACTTTAACTAACTATTAAATGCAACAATCTACTAACTGGAAGTTTTTAGAGACCTAAGACAATTAGGAATCTAACTCCACATCATGTTGGTAATAGAACTTATTACAATCAAAACTCGTTCTCTGACACATGTCTTTCTTTAGTTTAGTTGTGGTGATGGCTGGAAACTCCTTACTAGCCCTTAATGTCTTATCTCCTTTACTGCTCTTGCAAAGTAGGAAACTGCCCCTGTTTTCCTGCGTTTGGTTTCCTCAAGGATGTTTGAGACCAATTAACCAAGACGTCTTCTTTAATTACACAATAGTGTTTGCATATAGTAAACAGATGAAGGTTCCTATTCTCATAGGTGTAAAGTTATATGCTGAACAGTGTCCCAAGACACAAGAAGAGGAAGAGGATATGTCTTGTGTTCCATATGCAAGTGCATTCAGTGGCTTGATGTATGCAATTGTTTGTACTAGACTACACATTGCACACGTAGTGGGAGTATTGAGCAGGTTTATGTCAAAACTAGGGAAGAAGCATTGGACAGTAGTGAAGCGAGTTTTCAGGTATTTGCGTGGCACTAGTGATTATGGTTTGTGCTATGAAGGAAGAACAGGATTGGATAGAGTTTTGGATATCTGTGGCTTTGTTGATGCAGACTGGGCCACAGATCTAGATCATAGAATATCTACAAGTGAGTATGTGTTTAACCTATTTGGAGGTGCAGTCAGTTGGTTGAGTAAGAAATAATCTGTAGTGGCACTATCAACTACAGAGGCAGAATACATGGTAGCCACTCATGCAAGCAAGGAAGCAGTTTGGTTGTAGAGATTGTGTTCAAGTATGGGGTTAGTACAGGGAGCTATTAGGATAGACTGTGACAACCAAAGTGCAATTTTCTTGGCGAAGAACCCTACTTACCATTCAAAGACAAAGCACATTGATGTTCAGTATCACTTTGTGAGGGATATGATAGAAGAAAAAAAGGTGTTGCTGGTAAAGGTGGACGCTTTGAAGAATATTGTAGATGCATTGACAAAATCTGTGAGCTTTGAGAAATTCTCTTGGTGTAGAGAAAGAATGGGTGTTGCAGGGCTGGATAAATGACTAAGCTCTCTTGTGGAAAGAAAACAACAAGTGGGAGAATGTTGGTTTGTGTTATATTCTTTCCACGACTAGCCCACATAGTTAACCAGGAGGTTAGAGGGGGGGTAGAGCCCCCCCTTAGTTGTGTCGATTGCGCATCAGTGGGGTCACAAGGAGGTTGAGGGGGTTTTTTGGACCCTATATTAGGTTGGGCGGACCTACCTATAGTTTTGTGCATGGTTTTCGCACATGGTTTTGGACGAGATGGTTTTCGATCCATGGTTGATGGTTTTTGATCCATGGTATTGGATGGTTCGTCATGCATAAATATGTATTGTAGCATTGAAATGAATATAATGAAAAATCAACCTGGTAGTCCTCGTTTTGGGATCCAAGGGAAAATCTCAGTGTATATGTGTTTTATGTGTTATGCTCTACCATTGTTTATCTTCCGTGTTTTAGAATTCGTATGCAGGTAATTTCTGTATGGGGTTAAAACCTACAGTTAGGAGGTTGCTTGACTACTGAAATTGTGCATTGCACAATCCATACTGACCTTCTGGGTGCTGAGATTGCACAATGCCCAATTTCAGTCAACCAATCATGCAGGCCTAGGGACTGCATTGCACAATTTTCTAGGCAAATAGACATTGCCTCTCAGAATTGTGTAAAGAAAGTCTAGAGGATAGTTTCTGGCTAGATTTGAGCATTTTTTGGGAGGAAGGTAGAGCCTTCCCTCTCATAAATGTGCAATGTTGTCTGGGAAAGGCAGAGTTTGGGCCAAGATTTCCCATACCCGCTAATGGGTGACTAAAAACATATGAATATTTGAATGCATGGAAAAACTGAGTGTAGGCAAGGGTGAATGATCATGCGTGCAAACAACGAATGCAAGTTTCAGAAAATGGGAAAACATGCGTGTGTGTGAAACGAGTCACTGAATAGACGTTTGTCCGTGCAAAACAGTTTCATGCATGCGACATTAATGAGATGCAAATGAAAATTGAAACGGTGCTTATACATGCTAACATGCATGCAAATGATAGTAAGCATTCACAGAAATCAAGAAGACAACACTCACATAAGCCAAAATACAAAAAGCGATAGAAATGCTGCAAAAGAAAAGTAAAGCAGACTTACCCAAAAATAGTTGAGATGGATGTGCTGAAGACTCCTAGATCTGTTGTGGGATGTCAGAGCTCCAAGATCGATGTGGAGAATGAGCTTTGAAGTGTCGAATAAAAAAGTTTGAGGCTTATGATGTGCATGCCACAAATATAGGAAAAAGAAACACTCGGGGGAAAGTTTCTAAAACAATATTTGCATGTAACCTCCAGTTGCTAACAATAGATCCCTAAAATATAGGGATGCTTTTTTCATGTTGATTTTTTCTATTTCGAGAAAAGCAACCCATGCATGCAAATCAATTTTGCTAGGTCTCAGAGGGAACTAGTCAACCTGAAGGCATATGCAAAAGCCTGCAAGACTGAGAGAGGGTTTTGCATAATTTCTGGGAGAAGCTAGGCTGGCTATCCTAGAGGAATTACGTAATTTATGGGGTTAACAGGTGACTACTACCCAAAATTGGGAAATTTCTTTGTTGAGCTGCAGTGCTAGGCTAGATTGTGTAGTTTTCTCAAGGAAGCCTGTTTGACTGCATTGCACAATTTCTGAGCCCAACAGGCTATCCAACAGATTTGCACAATTTCTAGAGGGAAGGTTGGTTCCCCTCCAGAATTCCGCAATTTTGTGAGGGAGTTGCTCAACTAACAACTAGCTTAAGTTCGGAATGGCAACCTTTGAAAGGACTGAAGCAAACTGGCATGCACAGGCTGGCAGGTTATTGAAAAACCAATGAAGCCTATGTACTTGACGATGTAAGACATGCTACTGGGGTGGTTCATAGGGAGGCTCCAAAACAAAGCTAAGGCAAAATTTTGGAGGGTGGTTGTAGCCACTACAACAGGTAAGTATGTCAGAGAATTTCTTAAGAAGTTTAACATGGATCAACGTAGAGTTTCTTTTGTTCCAATGCAACAGGATGTGAAAATTCATTTTGATGATCGCTTATAGGAAGTTGATGGTAAAATGTATAGATAAATAGTGGGAAGCTTGAATTATCTTACTACAACGAGACTTGAAATAGCATACTATGTTAGTGTGTTACGTCGGTTTATGGCAAGACCTTTGGAAATCGATTGAAGAGCAAAGAAAGATGTACTCAGGGATATTAAAGGAATATTTTATTTTGGTCTTAAGTATATTGATTCATTTGATGTTGAGCTAACACATTACTCCAATTCAGATTGGGGTGGTAATCTGGATGATAGGAGATCTACTATAGGTGATGCCCTTAGTATTAGATCTGAGATTGTTTCATTGAGCAGCAAGAAGTAGCCAACTATACCATTATCATCTACTGAGGAATAATATAAAGCTTTGTGTGCAGTAACTTGTGAAGTTGTTTGGTTGAGTAGAATTCTTCAAGATGGTGGAGAAGAACAAAAGAATTCTATAATGATCAGATGTGACAAGCAAAGTTCGATCAAGTTGGCAAACAATCCAATGTATCATGCAAGAACAAAGCATGTTGAAGCTCAGTTTCATTTTATTAGAGAGAATATATAGTCTAAAGAATTTTTTTCTTGAATATTATAATACTTGCAAAAATGCGGCTAATATTTTCACTAAGCCCCTTTGGAAGATCAAATTTTAGTTGTTTAGGGATATATTAGGTGTGGAAATAAATCATTTCTCCATTAAGGGGGGAACTTCACAATAATGGATAAATTTTGTTTACGTTTGGGTTATGTCCTAGATTAGACTTAGATCCTATTTTCTAGGAGACGGTTGTGATCTCCCAAATAGAATGTAATCATTTATACTTGTGTTTGTTTGATTGTTTCATTAATGAAAGGCAACGATGTGGTAGCCTCAGGGGCTCCTCACCTAATGACTGCAAATTTTCATTCGATCAATTTTGTCTTCCATTTTGAGTAACACTTACTTCGTTGTGCATCTCAAGTTGCCAAATTAAAAAATAATAAAGAATTAACTCAATTATATTTTATTTAAAATAGTTACTATTATTATTATTATTAATGATAAAAAATTTATTGTCTAAGTTAAACATATATCCATTTAAAAAAACATGTAGAAAAATTCTTAACAATGGAAATTCATCCCCACTTTATTATTGAAATCCTTAATATGTAAATAGTTTGTGTTATACTACCATGAGCATATACCATGGCTTATCAATACCACATGCCCATCAAACCTTAACTCATTTTACATGAAACTTGTTCATATCACATTTTTTTAATTAAAGAAAAAGAAGACATAACTACTTGGAAATAAATCTTAGCCTTTGTTTTGTGTAAATTACTAATAATATTCTAAAATATTCTATTGATATTAAATCCCTTCTATCCATTTCATTTTTGAAAGCCCTATTCTGAAATAAACATACCTTATTAACATAATATAATTCTCTACTTTATATATTATGATTTTTAATTTAAAATTAAAATAATTAACTTCAATCCATTTCTCATTTTTTTTAATCCTTATATTTTTTATAAAAAATACTTTAACTTTACCCTTTAACTTTTATTTTATTATATATTGACAGGATATGACTAAATACCTCTATATAATTTCAATATTAATAAATAAAGAATAATTTAAATAACAAACAATTTCAAAAATACTAAACTGGAATATGTAACACTTTCACCCATCATTAAATAATCATGAAAGTTAAAGTTAGTTTCCTTATTCTTATCTATGAAGATTGGTCTACAATGCGTTATTTTTTCTTTTATCCTTTGCTTTCAACTCACCCTCCATTTTTTTTATATGGGACAAAAATATAAGTGGTTACAATTAGTTCTTATCTTCTGTTATGTTTAACCATTCAAGGTTGAGAGGTATTCCAAGCACAATTAAAGTTATGTTAGTTCATATTGGTCTCAAAACACATTATATATATAAATATATATGGGGTAAGTATAATAGAATACTAGTAGAATGTATGAAGTGTATGAGAGTGCATGAATAAGAGTATGAGTGACAAATTTACCAACAAAAGGGAAGATGAACAACAATACGAGAGAATAAGAGTAAGAGCTAGAGAAAGAGAAGGTAGAGAAAGAGAAGGTAGTTTTATTAAATTAGGAAAATTATGCTAAGATTTATAAGTGTAAATATAATAAATGAATTGTTGCATAGCCTGGACTATGCATATAAGTTCTAAATTGAAAAGCCTTGAATTATAACATTGCCATCCCACTCTCTTTTAAGTGTATTTCCTGCCATATTTGTATTAGTAATGTATGTCAATAAGCCAAGGTCTCATATATAAGTGTTTTCCTTAACAATAAGAGAGAAGTGGTTTAAGAAGTGTGTTTATAAGGAGTTATTTCATAAGAAAAAGGGTCATATATGATGTTATGCTTTAGGATGGAAATGAATTCATTCAAGAAATATGTCCATAAGCCTACACTTGAACGGGCTTCACTCTATTGACCAATATCTTATCACATTCATTTATAAAATGGGTTTTACAATTTTGAAAAATAAATTCATTGTATTTTAAGTATTAGAGGGGAGATGTGTGGTAAAAGGGTATATGATAGGTATTTAGGGGCATAAGAAGGGGTGTCCAGTGAAAATAAGGGGCTCTTTTATTGAAAATATGTATTGGGAGAGGGGTTAAACAAAAGGAATATGGCAGGTATTTATAACACCTAGTGAAATTACGAGTATTCTTTAATATTCCATGAACACATATGCCAATGTCATAGGTTCATTGAGTGAAGACCCTATTCTTACACGTTATGGACTAGTCCTACTATCAATTTTGAGAAATTGTCTAATAATTGAGTACAAAAGCATGGTTCCTAATTAACATGGGTGACACATGAAATTCATGAACGAATGAGGATTTTGTTGCAAATGTTTTCCACAATCAAATGAATTCAAATATTTTTTAACCAAGATATAGGACAATCCTTAGCCAAATAATCATCCATATAACTACAAAGGTCAATTATGTATTTGGAGATAATACTACAAATTGAAACTGGTTGATGTAGATTGTTCACAATATCCTTCAATAAAATGCCTAAAAAATTATTTGATACCACTAGTGGTCCTTAATAAATTTGAAGATTATCAACAATTATTATAACCCTAAAATGATATAAATTCCCTTTCACTTTACTAAATCATAAAACCATTCAAATAACGAAACACCATACAAAAATATTTTTATGGAAAGATAAACGTGTGTTCATTTACCTCCTTAAGTGGAAAACCTTCCAATGAACTAATATTACAATACAATCACAATGAACTAATATTGCAATACAATCACAATAGTTAACATTTTATAAAGAGGATTTCATCCTTATTTATAGTGGTCTAACAAACATCAACCCTAACCACTATAGGATCACACATTAATAAATGAACCATATTACATTTATTACGGGATAAATAACTCATGAGTATCCCTAACCACTATAGGATCACACATTAATAAATGAACCATATTACATTTATTACGGGATAAATAACTCATGAGTATTAGAGATGAAAAAAAGGATAAACATGATTAGAGGATAGAGTTAAGCTAATTGTCATATTATCTATGTATCATATGTTGTTGGAAGTCATAGAGATCTAATTTCCTTTTATGATCATGTTGATAACTAAATGTTTGTTTTCTAATAAAGGTTACATATCTATTCCAATCCTGATTCATTCATGGTTTATGAGAATTTTCTATGGGTTGATGTGAGGTATATTAAGAAGAGGGTCGTGGGGAGTGTCATATTAATATGATTTTTCAAATTTTCTAGTATCTTAAGCGTTTATTTGATTGTTTAGTTTTATTAATTATAAATGTTTGAGGTTTATTTTAATAATTAAAATTTCTTCCATTTTAAATAATTTTATATTTGTATTTCAGGAATTTGTTTCTTCTAACCATTTATAAATTTAAATTTAATATAAATGTGTATTGGTTAGAATTCATGTTATGAAAATAGAAGATAATAAGAATCTTTAAATTATAAATAATTTTTTATACTAGCAATTGCATCAAGGGATGCAAAGGAATGTTTAAATCTCAAGAAGCCAAGAACAAAAATACAGGGGAAAATTGAAGTGTTGGTCGCGGCGAAATCCATATCATGATAGGGTCTTCTTAAATTGTTGAATTAATTACAATGTTGGGCACACCAATCTATGGACGCAATCTCTATTATTAGTGTTAAAAACATGCTCCACCCCTAACTAGAAAAAACATTAAAAAAAACAACCATAATCCAATTCTCTTTCAGATTCCCTTATATAATCATAACAACATGAACAACACAATAGAAACCCTAGAAGTCACAAAGTAGGCACAAAAGGTTCTCACACACTCAGATACCAAGTTGAAATCATAAACAAATAGAGGACTGAATAGAACAAAAACACCAAACCAAAAATCTATAGTAAAATGAGATAAACAACCAAAAAAAAAAGCACATTGAGGATGAACCAAAAGTGCACTACAAAGAGAATACGCTGAATCATGATTGCACTAAGTATGAAATGCATACAAGTGAGAAAATATAGCCATTACAAATTAACACCAAAGATGTAGTGCATGTAGGCTTAAAAATACTTATGTTAGAGAGCCTTAGCTCAATAATAAAAATACAATAAAAACAAAAGCTTAACCTATGAGGTATGAGTGATGGGGCATCCTCTCAAGCAGGGTATGGGCCCACATGTGTCAGGTTCCCATCCATCATAATAGAAATGTGATGTGGTGTATCTGACATATGGGTACAATGTGTCCCACGTGTTCACAAATTGAACACTATGATTCAAGCCCCTTCACATAAACACCATGAGTCTGACACATTGGCCTTGAAATTTTTCTCTATCCATGGTAAATGACAAATGTTAAAACTTCATAAATTAAGTGCTAAAAGGATCCAATAATACGTTGACCATAATCAAAGTGTTATGGACCATAATTAGCAAGACAAAGGATGAGGTAGGAAAGAGAAAACATGACATCCTTTCTCTTTTATTGTTTTGCGCATAATGTTGTGTTTCTCATGTATCAAGAAGGTGATCTTCAGGAATTACAGAACCTGGTAATGCATAACAAAACCCTGTAAAACAAAATAGTGGTACTTCAGAAATTTAAAAAAAAAACAAAGATTTACAATACCATATACGTGAGTCATTTCAAACTTTAAATAATGAATAAATTCGTAAAATCTCATTTCAAACTTCAAATAATGAATAAATTCATAAACTCTATGCATGAATGGTTCGAATATTTAAATTATGAATAAATTCATAAACTTGAACATTATCCTTATTTTTTAACTTTAAAGTCAAATATCTTAGAATTCTACATAAGCAGAAACTTGAAAGTTGAAACTGAAACTTCATAAACCAATCACATGCAAATTTATAATCATTGCTAAAGCAAGGCATAAAGACTAATGCATTAAATGAAAATGCGCAAGATGATTATATACTCAAAATGAGTCAGGAAAAGCACGAATGACTGTCTAAAATGAGAAAATGCACAATATAATACATAGTGCATGTATAGTTTAATGTTAATGGTAAACTCCAATGTAGTTGCTTAAAAATGCATGACAACGGAGGTTGTATAGCCATTTATCCAAATCATTTTTGCATTTCTTCTTCTTTTGGGTAATAGTTTTGACAAATTGTAATAAATGTTTTTCTAGTGGATGAAATTTGGTTAGGATGGGGTTGTTGGGGTCAATTTTGTCGAGTTTTGATTCATTTTTACAATGTCTTTTTGTAGCGAAGGTAAAGTCTCCATGAAATGTGGAAAGTAGAGTGTGAAGCTAAGTAGAGTCAAAAGGGGCTTTAGTGCCTTAGGTGGGTAGATAATAGAGTTGTTTTGAGACCCGCCCATGGTCTGCAGACCGTGGCAATGTAAAGCAAAGGCTATGTAAAGTTGAGTCATAATGAGTCTTTGAATATAACTTTTTCCAAAGAATCATTGTAAGGGCGAGGTGCTAAGGTAGGAAAACTCTATTTCTTGTACTTAGGCGAAAGGGGAAGGATCCTGTAGCTGAGTGTGCAGAGACCTTGGTAAGTCCGCAATATGAGTGCGCGGGCCCTGACAACTAATTGCGCAGGGAGGAGAAGTTTGTAATTGAACACTTATTCATAATAAAGATTGTTTGGGGAGAAATTTTGATGCATATGTGCCTTGTTGTTTACTTCTATTTAAGTTTATGTATCTTCTCTCTGTGATGTTTTTCATGTGAATTAATGCTTATTTACTACATGAAACGAGTAGATATGTAATATTTATGCATAATAAGTACAATTAAATACCTTCGTGAAGATTTGGAAGTTGTTAGATAGATTTGTTTTAGTTAGATGTCCAGAAAGGGTAGATCTGCGCGAAGGCAGATCTAGGCCATAAGGGCTTCAAAATACACATCACATAGGCCTTAGGATGTAGAAACCTGGTTTTAGCATCCCCCAATACTACTTCGAGTGAGATTGCAACCTAGGCTACGCAAGTTGTTTCCGAAAGGGCCAGCGGTGTAGGGTTTTGTTGGTTGGAATTGCTAACTTTGAACCTGGGTCAGGAACCCTTAAGCCAAAAAATGGTTATGTTGTTAGGAATGAGATCTATCCAAGGGATGTGTGATGTTGAATAAGTGGTTTCCTGCGAAGAAGGAAATTGAAAAGTGGATTGATCGAAAGTTGCACACTTTTGCAGCTTAGGAAAGAAAAAACCCTTAGTTATCCAAAGAGCATTAGTTGAATAGATACCTATACATAGATGAGACCAAAAACTTTTTATGTATCTTCCCCTGCTAATTGCATGAGTGGTCATCTATATTAGCAGACAGTGAGGGTACGTGAAGACTTGACAACCCTATTGTGTGGACTCCAGAGCTAGTGAGGTGCTTGGAAAATTCAGAAAATAATATCGCACAGACTGTTGATCACTGGATTGATCACATCTTAGGAGGATTTATTATTGAGCTCATGATCGATAGAACTATCAACTATAGTGAAGCAAAGCACAGACTGTTCAAGGAACTACGAGGTAAGTACTTAAAAACATTGAAAAAATGGATTAAGATGTTCTTGTGTGGAAAAAAGGTTATGCCATTACCTTGATGTTTGGAACTATGCAAAGTGGAAAAAAATTTAGAAATAACAGAGAATTGGGCTCTGAATACAATCGACTGTTGGGGTATTATTCAAGCGACAACGAAGGGACTATTCTCAATACACCATGAAGTACATTGTAGCTGGTATGCCAAGGTATCCCGCAGGTACCTCATCCATCCACTCCACCTCTGCCTCAACCTCCACTTCCACCTCCACCTCTGAACCAACCATTCAACATGGTGAATGAAATGAAAATGTCGATCTTTAAAGGGATGTGGAGCAAAGACCCTGAGCAATTATGGCTCATTGCAAATGTTTTGTGGACAGTGCATCAGATTACAGATGGTAGTTTAAAGAAAGCGCAACCTGTCACAATGCTACAAGATAGAGCACTGACCTGGTATATCATGTTCTATCAAGACAGACTTGGCACGACATTGGCTGAGACTTAACAAGCGTTCAATGGTGAGTTTAAGAAGCCTAATTCTTGGGTGCAATTCATAACAAAGCTTAAGGAGATTTGGCAATCCGTAAATGAGTCCACGTGGGACTTCGATTGAAGGGTGAAATCCCAGATACAACAGCCTAACATGACAATCATGGATTCTCAGCATAGGGATTGGTACTTCGCATCCCTCCTTCCACATCTAATATTTCCATTATCATAGCAAAAGATAGCAACGCAGGCAGAAGCTATGGAGATCACGATGAGACTGGAGGCTTTACCAGTACACGATATGATTGTAGGAGTACAACATATTCAGTCACAGTTGGCAAGCCTGCATATGGAATTGAGAGATTAAAGACAGGAAAGGATGCCCAATCTGAGGTGTGCATTGAAGTTTGGTGTATAAAATGCAAAGAAAAAGGACATGACATAGACCACTACCCCATGTATCAAAATTACTTGATTGGAGGAGCTCCAGTGCCACTAAGGCCTGAAAACATTGTAGGACCAAGCGTGTGAGTACCATTATGGTGCGTGATATGTTAGATAACAGGAAAGCATGCTACAAATAACTATCACCTCTTGCAAAAGTTTGTGTAAACCCCGCAACAATTGTTTTGTACATTTTGTAAACCGGTGTGGCATGATGAGCGAAATTTCCAGAGCTATGAATTGATGATGGATCAAACCCCCACATATCAAATACAAGTAGAGAACTAGCCTCAGGATCAGGGCGCGAATGCAGTGCACAGTGGATTCCAAGGTCTTGGAAGAGGGAGAGGGGGCGGGGCTGGCAGAGGTTGAGGACAAATCATTTGCTAGAACCAGGACATTTTTTGCATGATTGTCAAAACCCAACAAATCCATAATGTCGATACTGCAAGTAGTTTGATCATGTGATAGAAGATTTCCTAATGCTGATAGATAAGATGCAAGAGAAAAATATGCCTCATTCTACAAAAAACATCCAAATGATGAGGTCGGAGCCTCGCAAAGAGGACCACAAATTAATATAGTCACGCGAAGTGGTATGGACACAGGAGAAGATAAGGGAAAGCAACCTGAAGTTGAAGGATGGGTGTGCAAGGTCGCCAAAAAATAAGTTGGATTTGAACTCAATCAAGATAAAGAGATGTTTATGGAAGCCAAAAAGATCTTCATTGAGGCTTATACATCAGGAAGTCAAGAGAAAACAACTATAGAAAGTGAAGTGCAAGATGTGGACCCATCACTATTAGCCACCTTTCTGAAAAGATGGGGCACAGTTCAACTCACGAAGCTGAATTGCGAATTATTTGTAGGAAAAGTGAATGGAAGTCGATTGAAGTTGTATCAAGGGGATCCTGCCCCTACATGATGACACTATGATGGCAAGATAGTCTTAGTACTCCAAGCATCTTCAAGGAGGTACGAGACTATAAACTACACTACCCAAAGACTGGTGAAACGAAGTAAGGGGATTGCGCGAGGAATGCGGTAGAAGGAAGTGCGCCAGGAGGGTTGTGCCATGGAGCATGGTGTCACACCGCTAGGTCCAAAAATTACCATTGGGTGCACTGTAGCTGATTGGATAACGAAAAACCCATTAGGAGGAGTGGGTAGGCGACATTTATGGTGACAATATTTGGAAATATGACACCAAATATGCATTTATGATAAGAAATTGGAGGGAATGGTCGGATTTGAAATTGAAATCGCCTATAAATCTGGCATGCTGGGCTAGAGTAAAAAAATTTGTATTATGAAAGTTATTTGTAAGCTCTGTTATCTGAAACCTATGAACCGAGAAGATTGGGAGAAACTTCTATCACAGTCGACGTTTGTAAATTTTCCTGAATCGAACCGTGAGCTCATCTTCGAGAAAATAAATGCAACAAATCCCAGAGAGGTTGTTGTCTTCGAAGACGTTATCCTTGAAGCCACAGTCTCTGATGCCATAGCCCATGAAATTGCATAGATAATGGAAGATACACCATCTGTGCATACGACGTTGAGGTCGCCTAGGCCTAAACCATCCGCTGCTAAAGGAGAAGTAGAAGAAACCTAAAGTTGTATCGTTGAGGTAGTCACCGAGGAATAACCCCATGGAGATTACGGTAGAAAAGGAAGATGGACAAGGAAAAACAACCATATGAACCCCTAGATCTGGACGAAGAGGAGCTTCATTACGAGGTTGAAGATTTGGATGTTAAGGAGGGCAAACCTATCACTAGGCTCTTGGATTATATCCCTTTGTGACAGGGAAAAAAGAAGGTACCCAAGGATCCAGATTCTCGCAAGATTATGGACTCCACACTGCTATTTCCAGAGAAAGTGCCATTTGAAGGCACGTATTTAGGATGCATTCCTACACTCAAAATGGAAGACTAGGATCTAGCTAACCATGAGAAATTCCCGCACTTGGTGAAAAAAAAAATTTGGCAAAGATATACTATGAGGAGACTGGAGTCATGTGACAAGAGACTATGAAGTGGGTCGCGGGGGTTGAAAAACCCAGGTTGCTAAATATATTGTCAGTGACACTTTAGTCGAACCACTATCAACACAGTGTGACTACACCAATTGCTTACACTAGTGCATGATGGGTGTCTCTGGCTAGGAGAGCCCATCCCCATCATAGATATGTTGATCCAATGTATCACAAGGTTTCCCTACAAAGGATTGGATCCCACCAAGGAGTTTGGAGGCAAGAGTTAATAGAAACAAATTGCGCACAAAATGAAGCATGAGTATGGCTTGGTGAAGAAGTCACACGGAACTCTATCCGTTCCATCACTGACATGGCGGTGCATTTTTCCACCCAGATATTGGCTTGCAAGATTATGAGAAAGTGTCGCTCGGATGAGGTTCCAGTGCCATTTGTTTCCTTAGTTGCACAATGCACAAAGGAGGTGCAGTGAAACTGGGTGTAGTACCTCTGCAAATAGTTCCTGTTGAATTATCACGAAGCACAGGATGATGACACGACATTCAATTATGCATGGATACTACTATTGATTGCCCTTGTCATGTCGAGGCTCCCAGAGGACCGTCAGTTCGCTTCGCTATGGGCAACAAAGGACCCAGAGAGGGTCATGGAGACAAAAGTGTTATGGGTGTTGGTCAAGATGGACCTTCGCACCGTGATCAGCCAAAGGCCAAGGCTATCACCAACATTTTTTTGGAAATTGGAGGCCTACGTGGAGTTTAAAAGCTGATTTCCATAATGTATCCATCTATGCAAGGGGAGACCATAAGAAAATATGGTACAAGTTACCATACCTAGTAACAGAAGCAGATGTACAGGAATTCATAGGAAAATGACCAGCTAAGTGGAGTCAGCCATCAGATCTCGGTGCAAAAATAAGCATGGTTGGGTAAAGTTCCTCCGTGAAGGCCACAACAACGCAAAAGAAAAAGGATGATGTGCAGGCTATTTCTTGAGGGAAAGCAGTGAAAAAATGAAAGAGGCTGAGCAGGCCACAAACCAAGAAAAATCCGCACAGGAGAAGAAAGAAGATGTTTCTAAGGCATCCACTGACAAGGCGCACGCCATGAATTACGTCACCTAAGAAGTTGAGGATTCTACTTCTCTAGATACTGTGGACAAGGAAGGGTCCAAGGAGAAAGGGGGCAAGGAAGGGTCCAAGGAGAAAGGGGGCAATGGCGAGGAGCATATTACTCCCTTTAAATTGTAGAAACGGACCAAGGAGATGACTTCTAGGCCTAGGAAGAAGTAGAAAGTAGACAAACATGCACATGCGGATCCGATGTTTCTCACAGAGGGGGACTTGGATGAGATTGAAGACAAGTTCTGCAACACAATGACAGAGCTGTGGACATAGTTTTAGGAGCAGTACATGAAGACGTTGGGGAGTGTGCAGTAGGATCTGTGAAAGTTGCATATTCAAACAGGTTGAATTGAGGTGAGTGTGGGACAAGTGAGCTTGCAGCAAGCCAATGCGTCGATACTAGACACAGACAAGACTTTGGACCTCAAAGTTATTCCCTTACCAAAAGGATCACTAAGCAGAGGTAGATGAATCAAAAACCCAGCTCGAGAAGATCAAGGATGTGGGTGTCAACTTAGCCACGATGCTTATTCAAACCCTCCGCTGCCATAACTTTACATTCCAAAGGATGCAAAAGCACCTGCGAAGAGTTGAAAGTTGGTTTCCACAGTAAGAGAATCAAATGAGGAGGTCAGTCTTGTAATATTTGAATTTTAAATGAAGATCTTAGAGCTAGAATTGAAATTGCAGCCAACAACTCCGCTAGAAATCTGGGAGAAATGTGGAGCAATCATCAGGGAGAGCATGGCCACTTTGGATGCAACAATCACAGGCTACACAATGAGCTTCGAACAAGCCATGGAAATATGGACAACTCTGCAGGAGGACCCAAACCTATAGAAACTTGGCACAAATGTTCGGGAGACGCAATGAAAGTTTGATGAAATCTGGGCAACTACGTACACTTTCTCGCCAATCCACCGCCTTGCTTAATTGCAAGAAGGGAAACAACTGCAATCACAAATTGAAGAGATATAGATAAAAGAGGTCGTTTTAAAGGAAAGAATCCGGCTATGGACAGAGGAAGCAAGTCAACTTACTATGTCCTTTTAGGAAAAGTTGAAGACACTCCAAAAGACTCAAAGGACAATGTGCCTCACGATGGAGGGGTCGACTACACAAAAGCTGGTAGAGGAAGTGCAGCAAGCCGTGATACAGGGTTTTGCTGAACTAGAAGCACTGCAGGTCCAATTTAGTGACCTTCCCAACAAGATCAAGGCACCAACTAAGTGACTTGAGGGTGAGTCAATGAATTTGTGTTGGGGGCCTATTGGGATGGGGTCCCTAGGGTCCATTTTGTTAAGTTTTGAGTCATTTTTGCAATATATTTTTGTAGCAAAGGAAAAGTCTTTGTGAAATGTGGAAAGCAGAGCATGGAGCTAAGTAGAGTCAAAAGGGGCTTTAGTCACTTAGGTGTGTACGTAATAGAGTTGTTTTGAGACCCACCCATGTTCTGCGGACCATGGTATTGTATAGCAAAGGATATATAAAGTTGAGTCATAGTGTTATGAAACCAGCTCAAGAAAAAGATAGAAAAGATAGATCAATGCCTTAGAATTCAGCCTCTTCGAGGGCGTAACCTCCTTTACATTACATAAATGAACAATTCTTGGATGATTCAAATGACAAAACCTCCTTTCTATATAT
>APFE031111171.1:0-13265 GCA_000404065.3 Pinus taeda
TTTCCTCCTGTATTGATGGAACAAGAGGATTTCCCACAAGCTTATTGGAATCTGAAGAAACAAAAAGAACCTGAGTGGCATCATATTCACTCTCTTCAAGAAAGGTATGATTAACTAAAGGTGAAATCAAGTCAACTGTTTCCTCGACCTATGATCGGTCAAGTATAGACTCATGGGATTCAAATTTAGAGAGAGTGGGTTTGACCGACCGTTGATTTGGATTAGTCACTTTATCAACTAGTCAAGGATTAAGGGATAGTCTCCTGTAACCAGATGGAAGTCGTTGCGACGAAGCGGGATAGTTATCCAACACTTTTTTGGCTTCATCCAGATAGGGACAAAGGTGAATGGGGTGATTCCCTTCACATAACATATACGGAAACTTAACTTTACCCTTCTTTCCATGAACTTTACTACCACTAGTTGATGGTGTGTCACGAACATGATCTCCAGAAGTTGATGACACAGGATGATGTGAACGGGAAGACCATTCTTCTAAGATCTAAGGAATACAAGAACAATTTCGTAGAAGATGGTCTCCTGCACAATGTTTTCATGGATATCGAACTTTGCGAGGCTTATCAGACGGTTTCTCATGAAAATTTGCATTCAAAGCAATGGTTGCTTGGTTGCCCCCCTACAAAATTTTCTTCTTCTTTTTCTTATTCCTTGTCTTCTTCTTCTTAGCCACCTGGTTACTAGTATCAATACTTTCACTAGGATAAGAGGAAGAAGGGGAGGAAGAAAAAGCCATGGAAGAAGGAAAAGGGTCAACTTTAGGATCAACTGGAGGTTGATTTTGTCCAATTGGGGGAGTACTAGATTGCGGAGAAATCACGACATTTTGAACCAAGGAGGTTGAAAACAACCATACTAGAATGCTAATGGTAAGTCCTAAAAGGGACAACGTAGCCATAAGAGGAGCACCAATATTTCTGAAAGGAAGAAAAGGATTAGGATTCCCATCTCAAGGAATTCCTTGATCGGTGGACTCCGGATTTGTCGCTATATGTCTCAACCTAAGATCAAATAAGGAGTGAGCATGGAGGATGTTATCCATGGTCAATTAATTTTATTATAATCATAACATAACAAAAAAAAAGAGGGATAAGCTAGGCAAAAGGTTTACCAAGTAATTGTGAACTACAAAATACCTCCTGGAAAACTGAGAAGTACAGGCAGGCAATCTCTCTAAATGTTGTGTTCGATGTATCACAGTGTACAAGGCGACTGACTCGGTTGCCTAAGGATGGATAGCAACCTTGTGTTGTCCTCCCATATATACCTGAAATTACGTGGAGGCCCAATCCATATTAGCGTTGTCTAATGCAAAACCACGCAATGAGAGAATTCCCATACACTTTACGTACTGTAACACTACCCTAGATACTTGAAGGTACGTGAACGAGCTACGATATACTCACGTACATGGAATGAGGCATCACACTTAGGACGTATTGTAGACAAGTTAGCAGAAGCGACTTTGTTTTACGACTCCGGAACACGTCTCTAGCCTAGAACCACTAAATGTTTTTCATTAGGTGACAATGCTCCATTAAGTAAATTGATGTTCATTTTAAGTTGATCTTGCTTAGAATTTTCCTTTCAAGGTTCACCACATGATATATGTTTGCAATTCCTAAAATTCAACTAATATGATAAGCATTCTTCTCATTCAATTGAACAATTAAAACCTTAGCTAGTAGGGATAAAGAAATCAAATCTTTGACAAAGAGCAAAGAGCACATCTAATGCAATTTCCCTGGCTATTCCTTTCAAGCATTCACAAACTATAATATGAATGATGCAAGTTTTTCTTTTCAATTCCCTTAATGTTATGATGAACAAAAAGGAAACTAATTCACATACAATCAGTCAATATTTTTACAAGAACAAAGACTTTACAACAGTTCTGTTTTGAAGGAAAAGAAGACTTTTACGACACTTTCTTTTGAACAAAGATTAATCGACTATAATATAACTTTGGAAATGAAATGATAATGATCAAGAAATAATTTAAGAAACATTAATCAATCAAGCCAAAGTAGGGTTGGAAAGAGGAAATACAAGTTGATTTCAGAGACACTACAATCATTGGTCTTTCAGCAAGCATAAACATAAGGAAATTTGGAGAAAAAACCCAATCCAAAGGTGAAATTTTTCCCTAAGGTGGACCAGTGCAGGTCAAAGAGGGCCTAATTGTGCTACATAGCACTGTCTCTCACTCAAGGGTGCTCTGCAGAGCACTGTCCCCTGACCAAGCCTGCGTCGATTCCTGAGAGGCCACTCAAGAGTCATCTAACCTCAATTTTTTGACCAAATAACACTTCAACAAGGTTGAAATAGAATAAATGAAAGGAATTTAGGTATGTTAGAGTGTCCTAGGATGTGGATAAGCTACTCGGAGCTATGATCGTTCCCCAGTAGAGTCGCCAATTTATTTTGTATAATTTGGTATCTATGGATAAATATTAATTCCCTAGATAAGTAGTCATATCTAGAACAACAGTTTAAAGCACTTTAGCCTCTTCCTATAACTTAGCAATAGATAACAAAGAAGATGAGAAGACCTACTTGTAGTTTCACTTCCCTCTTTTCTTCTTTGTATCGATCCTGTCGCTCCTTCCCGTAATTAACAAGCTTGAGAAGTACTTGTAAACATCAACAGAAGACAAAGAACCGATTAAAGAAAAAGATCTATTGAATACAAGTAAATGGAATCAGATACATTCACACATATAAGCATCATATAACAAGATAAGCATATGGGAAAAAGGTTCAAATACTTTATAGAAGTAATTACAACCATCAAGTCTGATTTGAAGTCACTCCTCTAGCTTGGATCCCATCCACATCACATCAAAAGCATCAAAAACTTGTAGCATAACAATACTTGTCTCAAAGTCAATTCTCATAGTAACATTATCTCCTTACAATTCAACATAGTCCAACCACTGATCACTTAGATGAGTGTTCAATTTATAGGAGGATGAAGGAGGTTATGTCATAAATGGTGGTATTCAATGGCCTTCCATACTTAGAATTAGTTCCATGGAGGAATCCATGAGAGGACAGGATGCATCTTAACTCATTCCTCAATCGTTTTCGAGATCATAGGAGTTGATAAGTGAGGGAAACTTCTAGATGACTCCAAGAGATAAGAATATTCCCCAAACCCTATGTGAATTTTGCTCAATCTCGCCCATCGTAGGTGAAAGAGGGCCTAAGTGCTCTACAAAGCACCCTGGAATGGACTCAACTACTCTGCAGCGCACCCTTACATGGGCCTACATGCGCTGGTCCCTTTAGAGGTCATTTCAGGATGTCTTCAAGTCATGTAATTTTCAAGGAAGGAGGCATTCAAAAGGGTGACTTGTTTAGGGCATGTAGAAATTGAAATTAGGGTTTGATGAGCCCTAAAACACTGATCTAAATGATGGGAGTGATGTGCCCAAATGGATCTGTAACACTAATAGGAAGACACTTCAAGGTAAAAGCATATCATGATAGTCTTAAATACTTTTTGGAACAATGATTATCTTCAAAAGTGTTAACTTTTTTAAAATACAGTCAAATTCCACCATTGATAGCTAAAATGACTGAGATAACTATTTCATTAGATTCCCCTTTTCGAGCGGACCAAAATCGACCTAAATATCACCCAGTTTGGTCAAGTGGAAATTAAGTTATGAATTATTTTATTCACACATGTATTATGGAATGGGTTAGCCCTAATCACATGAGTAACTACTTGGGTCAATATTAACCCCAAGTGACCCCTCAAGAAATCATATAAATAGAAGAGACCTCAAGATCATTTGGACACACATCTTCTCTTTTATTTTGTCTTGGTTCACACAGGTTCAACATAAGGAGTTCGCTCAAGGGTCTGAGATAACAGGCGAAAGGTTCGCTCTAGGTTAGGGTCTTCTAGATCTCGGTCGCCGGCACAAATATGACATTTGTCATCCTTAATCATAGGGAGTGAGTGGGTAAGAGAGTGACTTTGGTCCTCTGGTCTCTAGGAGGCAGTTCAGAAGGAGCAACTTTTGGTTTAGAGACATAAATATTTCTTCTCGTCTGCAAAATGGGGCATAAGAATTTAATTCTTATTTGGTGGGAGCGACTGGAATTCAATATGGATATGGAGTTTCTTTCTATGAGAAGTGGGTTGGAGTTAATTTCATCACCCTGCACTTTCAATCATCAATCTATTCATCATCCTCCAGAGGATTTTGGGTTGGATATGAAAATTTTCCTCAATATGGCTTATGGTAGTGTTTCAGTCTCAATTATATAATAGATTATGTGGAACTCCAGAAAATTCTTTGGAAGCCTTACCTTGCTAGTCTTGGGGTGTGGGTTAAGCTTGTTAGTTCTTTTGCAAGTCGGGTTCAGTGGTCCTTTCCTTAAATGGAACAACCTCATTGTCTTCCAGAAAGCCTTGATGTTGGTTCTTTATTTCTTAAATTTTTTGATTTGGTTGAGGTGTTGCCAAAGTTTCTAGGAAACAACAGGATGACATGGATGAGATACAATGCTAGTCTTCACAATTATTATTAGAAGCTAAGTTCCTCTAACTTTTGAGTAGTTTAGAAATTTCTTTGAATGAATTCCATGAGGAATTTATTGCACTCAGCACTCGAGTTACAACTCTAGGGAATTGTATGGTTGGCAGTGCTCAACTTTCTCTTGGAGGTGTTGCTCCTAGTGTGGTTCCTCATAAGAAGAAGCCTCTTCACTCATAGAGGAATGACAAGCCTAGTTTTGGACGTTGTTGATTGGGGAAGCTAAGGACGGGTTTATTGGTTTTAGTTAAAATATTTTGTTGATATATGTTGTAATGTAAATACCTTCTGATTCTTGGGATCTTTTGTATATTCATAAAGAACATATATATTTAGAATAGGGAAGAAATTAAATCCTAGAGATGGCACTAATTTTGTATGGTCTGGTGAATATTTACATTATCGCATAACAAAAAGATATTATAAGGCTTCTAGCTCATAATCTAGTATTATTATTGCAAAATCGTTAATTGTTTCTTAAAAAAAACGTGTTACTTTGTTTGCCATGGGGCTTTGGATTGATAGTGAATGAGTGTTATGTTAATGAACTCCATAGAAAAAGGACTTTGATTCTGTAACACCCTCCTCCCACATTTATTCAAGTTAACCAGTCTATTGGGGTAAACATGTGACGAGCAGCTACTACAATCTGATTCAACTCCCCATGTATAGTTAAGGAAGTGGAACCAACCAAACACAATCAATCTGACCTTTTGCACATGTCACAAAAGCTATAGGAGACAACCAACCCTTCTAAGTGATTAACCCCTAAAACAACTTGACACTTCACTGCTCTAGAGCCTCAATCGCTCCAATGAAATGGGCATGCGTGCAACTGGGGCCCTCCAATCGCTCTCACAACATGGGCATGCAAGCGACAAGGGTCCTTTTCAAGGCCAGGACTAGGGTCCTTTCAACCCTGGATTCTATGGCTCCTTTTCAAGGCCAGGACTCAGGCCACTTCCCAAAACTCCATGCAACCTTCAAGAATGAAAAATAACATTGATGCATTGATACAAATGTAAATAGTTGAACAAACACTTGATTGTACCCCTACTAGACATGACAGGGAATTTCGTCAAACATGTCACGAATATGCAATCTATAGGTGATAACAACAAATCTGAGCATAGGGGTTTCATACTTATCTGATAATCACTAAGAATATTTGATACCTTATCATATTAGTTGCATCATCATTCGATTGGTAAAATAGGTACCTCAACCCACTGTGATCACTCGTAAATAAAAACCTCCTACCAAGAAGATAATGCCTCCACATCTTCAATGCATGAATGATCGTTGCCAACTCAAGATCATGTGTTGGATAATTCTTCTCACTCTCATTCAATTTCCTTGATTCATAGCATACCACCTATCCTTCTTCCATAAGGACTCCAATAAACCCCCTCTTGCAAAAATCCATGCACACTACAAACTCTTTATCTGGATCTGAAATCTTTAACACTAGAGCATTCATCAACAACTACTTCAATTGTTCAATACTTGCTACACATTCTTTTATACATTCAAACTTCCTACTTTTCCTCTAATGATGTGATAGGATATGAAATGTAAGAGAAATTCCTGATGAACCTCCTATAGTAACCTGATAGTCCCATTAATGATCTTACCTCATCCACATTTCTAGGAGTTCCCATTCCATGATAGCCCTTATCTTTTCCGAATCCACTGTTATACCCTCCTTGGAAACAACATTTCCAAAGTAATGTACCTCTATCTAAAATAAAATGCACTTATTGAGCTTAGCATTTAACTGGTGCTCTCTCAATAATCTCAATACCGATGCTAAGTGTTCGGCATGCTCTTCTTCATTCTTAGAATATACCAATATGTCATCAATTAATACAACAACAAACTTGTCCAAATAAGGATGCAACACACTATTTATCAAGCACATGAAAGTAGTTGGAGCATTAGTCAAACCAAATGGAAATACAATAAACTCATAATGCCCATACTTCATCCAGAAGGTTTTCTTGTAAATTTACTCTTACTTTATGCATACCAAATTATCCAGATCTCAGATTAAGCTTCGAGAATATTGTTGCTCGTTTCAACTGATCAAACAAGTCATCAATACTTGGAAACATATACTAGTTCTTAATCGCCACCTTTTTCAACTTCTTATAATCAATGCATAGCCTAAGAGTACCATCCTTCTTCTTCACAAACAACATCAGTGCACCCCAAGGTGATACACTTGGCCTGATGTATCCCTTTTCAAGTATTTCCTTTAATTGCAACTTCATCTCTACTATCTCTGGTGTGCTCATCCTGTAAGGTGCCTTTGATGTTGGTGCTGCCCCTGGTACTAACTCAATAGAAAACTTAACTTCCCTATAAGGCAACAACTTTAAAATCTATGCGAGAAACATATCCTAAAACTACTATAAAACCAGGTACCTACTCAAGACATTTGCATCCTCAACTTAATTACCTTAATCACTAGAAATATGCACTTCGAATAACACACACCCCTTCTTGTGACTATGATTTACCTGCATATCTATCACCATCATAATTGACGTTTCCTTCTTCTTACCCTGTAAGGTTCTCTGTTCTCCATTTTCATCCAAGCATTCAATAGCTTTGTCATAACAATCCACCTTAGTCCTGTGAAGATACAACCAGTCCATACCCAAAAGCATACTATATGATCCAATGACAATACATTTAAATGTGCTAAGGTAGGCATAGCATTCAATTCAAATGTGCAAGCTCTTATCCAATGATGAAATCTCTTCTTTGTACCTGTAGCCAACTGCACTAACATAGATTCTACATGCACTTCTTCAGTGAAACCACACTTATACACCAAGTCAGGGTTAACATAATTATAATTAGATCCAAGGTAAATTAAAATAGAAACAACTTGATCACAAAAATTACCATCCATCTCAATAATATATGCATAGTAATCTTCCTTCTTGCTATCCAGTGTTGCATAAATCCGAGGGACACTGTCCAACATCTTCCACTGTACATGATTCCTATACATCGTCAATCTTCAGTCTACCACCCTAATGCTATGGACAATCTCTTAGATGATGATCCTTGCCACAAGTCCAATATTGTAAAGGCTTCTAGCCAACACCCTTGTTCTGCTCCCCAGACTAAAATTCTTGTCCTCTATCAAATGCATTTAACTTCTTATGTAGTGTTGCATTCTCTTTGTTACCTGTGTCCTCAGGCCTTGGTCACTTATTTTCCCATTTTCCTTTGTTCTTTGCATTATCTTTCCAGTCCATCTTAGTTTAAAATTCGTGCTTTGATTTCTCATAATGATGATTTAGATTCTGAATGGCCTCCTCCATTGATATAGGCTCATTAAACTCAATCCTTTCCTTGAATGATATGAAAACACACTAATGAATCTATGAATATTGGCAGTCTCCTCCTTGAGGTAAGGCACATACCTCAATAACTCCAAGAATCTACTAGTGTATTCCTCATCATCATAGATCCCATCTCTAGCTCAAGAATTCCTTTGGCTTCATCTTAGTATCTCTCTGATAGGTACGTCTTGAATAGTCTCTTAAACTCACTCCAAGTCAACTCCTCTTCATGAATGCCTCTAAGATTCTTTACATCTTCCCACCAAATGTATGTTTTTCCTTTAAGACTAAATGTAGCTATTTTGTCCTCCATGTTCACTGAGTAATAATGCAACTTGAAGAACTTATTCATACCAAGCAACCATGCTTCGACATCCTATGACTTCTTCATTTCTCCATCAAATGTAGGTGGATTTTTTTTCTTGAACTCATCCAAAAAAATATCGACCGTGATACCTATCTGAACAAAAACTAGAGTAAATCCCATATCCATTGCCTCACCTATCAGGTGTATCCAAGAATCTTCCATCCATGATAGTGTCATATATATTCAACCTGTGCCCACCATGAGATATACTATCAAATGCCCCACTAGTCCTATCCTCCTACACATAGCTAATCTGAAGTGGTCCCTGTCTCTACAAGTATGAAAAACTATGAAGTATGACTACATTAACTTCTTCTTATTTCTCTTGTTCCTGAATGATCCTATCATTATCTGCTTTGTAACTCCTTATTTCTTCCTTTAAAATTCTCAGTGTGTCTTCTATGCTAGAAGAGTGCCCAACAAAATGTTTCTCATTTGATCCACATGGAGAACCTTATGAACTGTAGTCTACCATTCTTCTAGTCATCTTGGATATTCTCTTCCTGCAAGGTATATCATGTTAGCTAAACTAAATCATAAGCAAACCAACGTACCTCAATATAGTTCAGGGAGGATATGTTGTCTACAAGACCAACTAGATTATCATAATACATGTATGAACATAATCATATATGCATTAATCATAATTTTCAACCATTATCTAGGTATCAATGCCTAATCATACCAACCACATACCATTACCTCATGCATGACAACTACAACCATATCAATCTATGCATAACAATATATAAGCTCTGACATTCATAACCAACATACATTCATGACGACTACATCCAACAACACACCATCCACTTCCACATGGCAACGCCATTGCAACCATGACCACCATCATGCATACACACAAGTACATAGAGCATAAGCATAGAGAACACATATATGCAACCGAAATGAATGCATGACTAACACACCGCTCATCTTATCCAAGGGGTGAACCATGCTTTGATACCACTGTGTAACCACCTCCTCCCACATTTACCCAAGCTACTCGGACTAGTGGGGTAAACATGTGACGATAGGATACTATGATGTGACTCAACTCCCTATGTATAGTTAAGGAAGTGGAACTGATAGAACTAAACCAAACTAACCTTCCACACATGCTACAGAACCTCTAGGAGCCACCCTACCCTTATAGGTGATAAACCCTTGAGTAAACTGAACATATCACCATATAAAACCCTATTCACTCCCTTAATAAGCCATGCATGTGACTATAGGCCTCTAGTCTCTTCCACCGTAAGGGAAAGCTAGCAACTGTGGACTTTCTCAGCTACTTCAATGCAAACAACCCGATATTTTGTGCCACTTTTTCAGGGTTAGGAATAAAGCCACTTCCCATAACTCCATTAAACCTTCAAGAATTATAAATAACATCAAAACATGAGTATGGATGCAAACATTTAATCAATGAACTGACTGGACCCCTATTAGCCATGAGAGTCATTTCATCAAACATGTCACAAATACGCATTCTGAAGATCATAACAACATATATGAGCATAGGGGTCTAATTCTTATTTGAGAATCATTAGGAAGAACTGATGCCTTATCGCAATAGTTGCATTATCCACTATTAGGTCACATATTCATTGTTCATTCATTTACTAGGCAAAACATGATGAGAGCCATACATCAACATTGCTATAAATAATTCTCATAACCAACATATAAACCACGAAAATAGCAAGGATATGATAGCCATATAAATCACATAATAACAAGTACATTGTCCCATCAAATACAAGAGGAAACAAGCTCTTATTAGTGGTCTAGTGGTCTATGGATTTGTTATTTATTATTGTATTTTTCTTCCATACTTAGTGTTGTAACCCTTCCTCCCTCTTATGTTTTAGAAAAATATCCCTACATTTTTCATCTATTTCTTATTGTCTTGTAGTAGAGGCTTAACTTTATCCTTCCTTCCACTTTTTATGGTTCAATACAATCTTAATCTTCTTCAATTACCCCTAAAGGTTCTTTTGTTTATGCAAGGGTTACTTCTTTCTCAATCTTTGTTACCACATACACTTCTTTAATCTTTCCTCATATTTTTTTTTTTTCTTCAAGCCATGCTACAACATGCATCTCTTCTAAATCTATTTTTTTTGTAGCATGTATCTCTTCTTCTTTTTCCTACCATGTTTCTTCTTGTGTTGCAACATGGGTTTCCGCCTCTTTTATAGAAGATAGTGTTGTCTCTTCCTTTTTTTTACCTTATAATATTCATTTTTGGTATAGCCACAAGTGTAGGCCTCTTGTTCATTCTCCTTAGTATCCTTGTTGGAGGTTGGATTCTAGTGATCTCTATATCACTATCATGACTTCCCATGGATTCTTCTTCCTATGGTTGCAACTCAACAATTTCTCCTGCTTTGTAAGTTGTAGCAACAACCTCCTTATGGATTGTAGTAGTTGCATATTTTGGTGGAGTTGTAGTAGTTGCAACTTCTAGTGAAGTTGCAACAATTGTTCCTTCTACTAGTGATTCTTCAACTTCCAACCTCGGTGCTTACACAACATCATTCCAGATACAACATTCTACTTGTAGTGCATGTTCCATAAGTAATTTGATGGAGTCATGATGTGAAAGGGAATCATTTAGCCTACTAGAGTTTTAAATGTTGGTGGCCATCTGTTAGACTGTCTTCCAGAGGAAGAAGGGTACGTTGACTAGTTTTTAAATCCTCAAGTGATCTAGCAACCTCAAGTGGTGCTAATAGATGACCCCATGGCACCCCTGATGTGAAAATTATCTCTCTGTGATGAGAGATATGTATAGGGTGTTGGTATATACCTTTTGTCCAATCCACTCTAGTTCTTCACCAAAACCTCTTATGTATTGAGAAACTACTCCATCAATTATGGCTTCATATTTTTCACTCTCTGATTTGTTGTAGCCTAGACATTATTTCTATGGTTTCTTCATCTTCCTGAACCATTATTCCCACTACCATATACCTAAAATATTGGAAATTGAACACATTTTCAAGGGAAATAACATAATCATGCCCCTATAATATCTCAACATACCTAATGCATCTTGCAGACTGAAAAATTTCTAAAACATTGTCGCAATATTATAGAAAAAGGGAAATTATGGGCTTTATGTGATTCAATGAATCTCCCATTGTTCTTGCTGAGATTTCATATAGTCTAATAGGTACAAGTTTGAATGGATAGTTCACTAGGGGTGAAAGATTTTAATTAAGATAATGAAATCATAGGCTGATGGTGTATATTACATCATAGGCTTATGGTGGTTGTGGATTATTATGGTGAGTGATATGTCCAGTCTTCTTGAGGTAAGTGCAAATTATGTCCATTAATTTCATTCATTATGTAAACAAAATATGTTCATTTTGTTACTTACTGTGACTTGTTGTCCTTTCGTAGGTTGGCGATGACATGTTTTCATGTTCTCAATTGGTCCTTAGTCATGTCTTAATTCTCTTCCTCATTATTTGATTCTAAAGACTCTTCCTCTTTACTATTCAAATTTCCATCATTGTTTGGTTGTTCATTGTCCCTCATCGGTTTGTCACCTAAAAAATGAAAGTTCTCCTTGTCTCCCTCTATATTTTCCCCAATAGGTGGTGGAATACCCCTTTGTAATGAGGTTCTTCATGTGAATCAACTAAATCATCAAGGGTAGCAGTAACGAAATCCTCAACTAAGGAAACTAGAACACCACAGTGGGTTGTCTCTTTCGAAGATTGCATATAAGGAATAATATACGTAACAAGTAGTAATCTAAGAGCTCTATCAAACTGATGGATGATAGGAAAAATCATCCAAAGTTTCTCGTAAGTAACTTCATAAGCATGATTTGGACCTTACTGAGATGACTCTTCTTTCTAAAACATGTGGGTTGGATTCAGACTCACAGAATTACTACCTTGAACCGAAGGTTCTTTATGTGAATGAGTTGAGTTATCAACTATACAAAGGTTGGCCCTCTTTCTAGTGCCAAAATGTTGTTGTCTTTGGAAACCACCAACATATAGGGGGTATCACCGATACGAAGTCCCAAGTAGACCTTACACCATTCAGAGTAGGAGCCCCATCTACGAAACAATCCTAACTGCCATAATCTTAAACATTTTCCTTAGCTGCAATAAACAACATAAGAGAGTATGAATTTCGAGATAAGAAAGTAAGTTAGCCTTGTGAAGCACTCAATTGCAATGTGAATAAAGGTTCTTTCACAGATAGAAAATAGAAAGTGAGTCTTTAGAAGAAGAGTAATATTAATATCATAATAAAGACACACACATATATCTAAAAGAATCTTTAATTATCTTGCGAAGTAGTTCGCATAGAAACAGCGATCATGAAAGAAATAAATGAACAATTCAAAGATGTATACTAAAGGTAATTAAATAGTTCATTTTCCTTATTATAAACACAAACAAACACTATAAACAATGAAATAATAATCTTACAACATTCACAATATATGCATGAAAGTGTGCCATTTTTAAGACTTTAAAACCATTAAATGAAATTTCCAAGATACACAATTACAATGATGCATCACTAGCCCCAATAGTGGAATGTTAAGCGACTACTTCCTCCTCAAAAGGATGATCTTCTCACCTATTCCTAGCTTGAGAAGCTAAGGTGAAAATTCATTTTCTTGAGCTATGGGGGTTTATTTATACCAAATGAGGTGACCTTTCACCTCCCTTATAAATATTGACCTCCCTCATGACTCTTGAGCTACTATGTGACTTTTGAGTTCCTACATGAATCTTGGACTTCCTAATAACTCTTTACATTCCATGTGTGACCCTTAGGTTTCCACACATTTAAATTTTTCTGATTTTGATAATTACAAAATTATATTCCACTAAAATATGACAAAATACATGTTTATGTCAATGCTCATTTGGTAACATGTGACATGAGACTTTGTTGTAATGTGTTGATGTCAAGTTCTCTTCTCTATTG
>APFE031111174.1:10014-21539 GCA_000404065.3 Pinus taeda
TATATATATAAGAGATAAATTTTCATCTTAACCATCATCTATCAAGCCCCTAGAGGAATGCAATCTTTGAAGGTGCAACTTTTTAAAATTTTGCACTATAAAAAGGGTTTGCACATCAAGAAATTTGATCCCTTTTGAATCTTGCTAAGGATGTGGTTAAGATGAATATATGCTAGTATGCATTAAATGAAGCCCACACTCATCTTTTACTTAAAAGGAAAATATAAATCCATGAAGAGGTTGGCGAAGGAAAGCATACCTCAAATAAATTAGATATAAGAGAAAAGGCACCTCACATAAATTAGATATATGAGAAAAGTGCCTTGTAAGTTAAAATTCATCATTTGTGGGGAGTATATAGACCTTCTCATTCCATTCTCCTCCCTCATGGCTATAATGATAACATGCACATATAAACAATCAATATTGCATTAATAATGAGAAAGTGAAATCTTTCTTCTCAAGAGTTACAAGCTAGTTGAGAAATCCACTTTATGAATGTGCGATGGACAGAAAAACACACTAACATGAAATAAACATAAAATCATAAAATAACTTCAAATTGAAGCTACTCTACTAATTCCAATTTGTGATATCTAATTGACCATTATAATTTAATATTTACTTTAACACCATCCCTTAATTGTCAATCTAATAACTACACCAAGCTTATCCTTATATTTGACATACTTTCAAGACCCAAAGATAGTGAAAATATTTGTAGTTTGGTCCTCTATGAGGTGGTATTAAAGCTCAATAGATCCACCCTCTACAAGTTATCTGATGAAGTGGCTTGTATCTCAATGTTAGGATCACAGAACAAGGACAGAAGTGGTGGTGTCTAAAGACATCATTGGTTGATCCTAATGTCTGCTAAGACAAATTAATATTGAATTTGTTCAACCTTTAAATAGGCTACATTGGATATGAATACCATGGAAAAAACCACGGGTTGTCATATACGTGGAGCCCTGAAACCATTGGTAACTTGACTGAATCAAGTTTAACCGAACCACCCTAACAATGCCCCCCTTAGACCTGACTTGGGGAGATTAACCCGGTCCCAATCACTTTTTGTTGAAGTCCATATAAAAAAGTTTCCATCTACTGGATTACATGGGTAACTAACCATTGTATTTGCCAATTATCTAAGATACCTTTTCACATACATGGTTCATCAACCATCTCACATGAGATCTCACATTCCAACCCTCAAGCTAAGATAATATTACACCTATCACCCTTGTACCTATCCAAGTGATCCATTACACAACTTGATGACTCCACTTAATGACTCCATGCAATGTTGCACTACATGTATCCCTAATCAACTAATTAGGGCCTTACAACAATGTGTGCTCCTTGCAACATGTATGCTTGAACAACATGTCTTGCAAATTCCTGGGGAAATACACATGCCTTGGACCAAAACCCTTACAGTGTTCACACATTACTTGTTAGCTTCTTCACTAAACCTCATCACCATTGACTCCATCTTCATTCAAATCTTTGAATATTTATTCCTTGAACAAGGTCGACTTAATGATAATGACATTCTCTCTCTTAACCCTCAACCCAACCTCCATGTTGGTGGAATTGATCCTTTGCCACTCCTTAATGCCTTTGGATCCATTCCCCTCCTTCACAAGATGCCTAACCACAAAGCCTCTCTGCAAATAGTGCAACCTTCACACTTCTTGTTAACACAACTATCAATTTAGAATTTGTTCCCATGATAACACCTGGAGTGTTGCCAACTACTATGTCATATTTGTTTACAGATCATTTCCAAGATCATTCTCCCTAATTATATTTTGTTCACCACTTCAACATTCATGCTTTACACCCCCATTTTCATTTCTCTTAGTTACGACTTCAACAATGAGGATCGTAGTGGTTCTCTGCCGCTACATCTTGTAAGATAACATTTTAGTACTTCTATCTTGATAGATATTTATCATCAACCCACTCATGGCTCTTGGCACTATATCATTTTTGTGATTTCATAATCTAATATTAGATGTTAACATCATAGAACACCGAGAGAAGTGGTGGCGTCTAAACACACAATTGCTTGACCCTAATGGCCATTAGGATAAATTGACATTGTGTTTGTTTAAAATTTAAATATGCTACATTGGAGATGGATACCATACACAATACCATGGTTTGTCATAAACTTGGAGCCCAAAAACCATTGGTAACTTGACTAAGTCAAGTTTACCTTAACCACTATAACACTCAACATGCTTAGCACACTTGGGGAAGATTGAATTCTTATCTAGTTTAAACACCCCTTGATAGTCATAGAGTAGGGGCCTTGGCTATATTTGTTGCATCTTTGTGTTTGAAAGCATCCTCTTAATCCAAATTGTTTGATGCACTCCTTTCATCACTCAACATTTTTCTTATGTTGGTGAAAGAGATATTGCATGCTACTTCTTCCTCGTACATGTGATTGCACTCATGCCAAGTCTAAAAACATATCCATATGATTTTATATCATTCACACAACCTACCCAATCTGAATTTATAAAACCACATAGTGTAGGGTCTTTACTTCTAATATTCAAGATGCAAAATTCAAGTGCCTCTTTCACATACATCAACATTCTCTTTGTTGTATACCAATGGTATACCTTCGATGCTATCCTAAATCTATAAATGAATCTCACAACATATCTCAGATAAGGCCTAGTGGTTGTAAGATATATCAACATCCCCACTAGCTTCTTGTAATTTGAATCATTAAATGCCTTATAGCTATTCTTGGATAAAATATTTAGCCCTTTCTCCATAGGTGTAGATGGGATTTTGGCTGCAATTCTGAACTTCGTCAAGAAACATCTTAACATATTTTTTTTATAGAAAAAAATGCTACTACGTGTTTGATAAAATTCTACACTTATATAGTAATGTAGAAGGCATATATTTTTTTATGTTTTTTCAATAGTCATTGCCACACTATTTCTAAAAATGATGTTATCTATGTAAATAACTAGTAGAATGATATCATTATCAACCCTTTTAATATGTAGATTACCCGCGGGCATTATCAAGGTTGATATGGATGCACAATTTAAGGGCCACTACGTGCAGACAAAATCCAAGGCCTTTGTTTATGAAACGGTGATGACCAAGCATGGCATATCGAAGCCACTTACCACATGTAAAAAGTTTGGAAGGAGAGAGGAAGTGTAGTCTCATTCAAATTTCAATGATTACGTATTTTCGAGATTACCACCGAGGTTATAGAAGGAGTGAGCGTCATGATTGCAGAGACACTGAAAAACGTAAGGGTTCATATTTACATTAAAATAAAATTTAACTAGTATTTGCACCTGATGTTGCAAAGGAAACACCGTAAAGCATAGAGTGTGGAAGAATAGGGACATGTGAATGGGCATTGTTGAAAGCAAGGGTGGATGATAATGAGTTGCAATTGAAATTGTTAGTTATGTGTATGCTGAATATAGATATTTTATAAATAATAGTGTCTAGAAGAATAGTGACATGTGAATGGACATTGTTGAAAACAAGGGTGGATGATATTGAGTTACACTTGAAACTATTAGTTATGTGTGTTTTGAATATGGATAAGTAATAATAGTGTGTGGAAGAATAGCAACATGTGAATGAACATTATTGAAAGCAAGGATGGATGATAATGAGTTATAGTTAATGTCATATAGAGGTTATCCATTATTCATGTAGTAGTTGTTGTTTATGTGAACATGTTTTTTTTGTATTTGGAGATTTTGTTTTTCCATGTGTTACATATTTAAGAATGAATTGTCACTTTTAAAGAGGGCACACAAGGTTGCTAGCTATCACAAAATATTCCACTAACTATAAATATGATTTTATTTGTTGTATAATTCGATTTACCATCGTGCGAGTAAAAATTAAATGTCCTTTTCCTACTACGTGGTTCTGCCAACTAGGGGTTTCCAAAAATACAAGTGAATGCCATCAAACTCCTCACTGAAATCAAACTCTCGGTGAAATTTTCGTAAATATAGGGATGCACAAATTCCTTAACTTGCCAAAACTCTATTAAAGTGACATTTTTCACTACTAACTTCATATGATATGTCATGAAATTTCTTTTGGATAAAACCTCGAATGTGTTTTTAATATCCCAATTCATGTTCTGTAACGCTCGCTTTTAAAGGCTTGAAATGAAAATTATGGTTCAAGCCACAACTTTATAAGGAACATATGCATAGAACATGCTTAGGACAACCAATGCAAACTATATCTGCATTATTTAGCAAATCTTGCTTAGAAAAAACACTTGCGATAGCTATCAAATTGCCAATTTGTCTATCTTCAACTAAACCCCTCTGACAATACTGAGATTGCCCAAGAAAGAGAAACTAGCATGAAATAACAAGTTGAAATATCATCGAAAATCTATACCTCTGATTGTATATGATGGCTGAAATGTATCATAAAGATACACTTTTGTCAAAGATAATTAAAAATAATGCTACAAAGTAGCAACCACAAGCTTAACTGACAACCTCTGCCCACTCATTTCCATTCAAAGCCCATGGCATCAAGGCCTAAAGTTCCTATCAATAAAAAAATTTCTTCGATGAAATAAGTTGAAAAAGACCCCATCTGAGAACATACGATATGAATACTATCTTCCCCTGCCTGTCACAGACCAAAAAATGCCACATATCATATACAGTAAATGTAAATGTGTCAGCTGAGAGACCCAATTACCCAATATTATAGATCAAGTCCTAACACAACTCCAAAAAAAGGCCACATATCATATACAGTAAATGTGTCAGCTGAGAGACCCAATTACCCAGTATCACAGATGAAGTGCTAACACAACTCCATTGTTCTACGAGCTGGGTAGAATGGGAATGGTCACTGCACCAAACCCCTTTTTCTTGAGTACAATATATCCATTATAGTAAGTTTTAGATTAAATTTAAAACATGTTAATTAAATTTTAATATGAAATTTTGATGGTTATGAAGACGAATCATTAATAATATGATTCCTTTCTAAAAAATTGTTTATAATTTTGTTAATATAAAAATGAAAAATTAATATAATAAATTGAATTAAACTGTTTTATTATTATTATTTTAATTTAATGTTTCGTTATGCACACTAATTTTTTTTTTCATATAAAACTAAATTTTAAATGTTTACTCATTTACAAATACTACAACACATACCCCTTTTTCGGATTGATGTTTATGAGTAGTAGGCCAAAACTTGCCAAATGCTTCAATTTCTTTTCCAAAATTTCAAAGATGCCTATTTGCAAACCCTTGATATATTAGTGTTTGATCCGAACAGGTTTCAAACATACTGGTTATTGGGTTATAGAGATTTCTGTAAATTGCTACCAAGCAAGGAATAAGTCAAAAGCGGATTGGTATTAAAATCATGACTGCAGCTCAAGGACTTGTGTTCTTGTCCCCAAATAAGACACTGCAACTGACATATGAGGGTGAGTTTTATGAGGTACTCATAGAAAAAGCCCAACTCTCCACCATAGAAGACAAAGGGGGCATACCCTCATCTACAGATACTGTAAAGAAAATGTAGCCACATTTTGAATATTGCTACAAGGGCTTAGAGCATACTATATTGCAGGCTGTAAAGACTCCACATTCAAAACAAGATGGAAAGATAAGATGAGAAAAATATTGGATCGTAAAGCAATAGAGAGTATAGTGGAAGCATGGGATCCTTATAGTTATTTTTGGTCCTCCTTAAGCCTTGCTAGGATTGGTGGCTTAGGCAAGAAGAGTGATTTTCTAGGTATCATTTTCATTTTGTTGCTCCTATGGGGCTTCTTAGATTCAGAATTTGAAGGTACCCAACAAGGGAAAAGTGTTGTTTGGTGGCTTGGGCCTGTAACGCATGAACTGGTACTTAGCCCCAGACAACTCGAGAGTGTACAAATTTCAGAGGACAAAGGATAAAAAGGAGTTACTATTAGAATTTAAAATACCCTCTTAACAAACTCTACCTGGGATTTCCTGAAAATTTTAATTTACCAGGCTGTGCATTTCATCAAAAGATAAGAGCCTTAGTGTAAAAGAAGGATTGAAACTGAAAAGTAATGAACTGTTATCATTTTTTTCCATTCTACCAGAGTCAGAAAACATGTATGTACTAGTTCACTCTAAATGATGCATGATTTATTGCAGAGATGGTAAAAAACTCAATGCTCATTTCTTTTGATCTCATCGGAAATTCGCATTTTGAAATCTTCTAAATCTATTAAAATAGTAACAATAGTACAAAATTATATCCTATTTTCCAGTGATCATGAACTTTACGGCCCTAAAAGCTTTATTATGAGTAAAAGCTTCTGATTTCATTGTCTTCTAATAGTTTTGTGTGAACGAACTCCAAATTTCTTGCACCATTCCGACTTGAAGTAAATGCGCATGTGGTATGTGGTAGGTAGACTGAGTAAACCTGCAATTGTTTTGGAGAAATCTGTAGAGCTTGTCAATCAGTAATCCTTCAAAAGGACCAGTGCTCTTATTAGTCTTCAATGTGATTTTTCCTAGAACATACACAACCCTTGTATTCTTTGCCAATTCAAGCTACTGCAATTCCTCATCTACAGAGTAGTTACTTTCTGCCATTGTATTTCTGCTTGCATAACTTCTGTCATGTGAGGAGGAATAAGTTCCTCTGAGCTTGAGATAGTCTTTTATGCTTTCAACAACCTGGTTGATAAATTCAGATCCTTCAATGTTTGGGGCATCTTAGTAACCATATTGGGCTACACATTTATATACACCCTTTGGCTCTAGTTTTCCAACCATAAATCTCTCCGACAAAAGCATTGTCTTGACTGGAATCATTCTTGTGATGACAATGAAAAGAACTTCATGCAGAGACCCCACATTCTTTTCATAATGTTCAATAATCAGTGGTAAGCCAGAAATAAGGTCACTGCAGAAGAAACAAGTTCTTGGTACATGTGAATTCACTCGGATAACCAATCCATTCAAAACTTCTATGTTGAGTTTTCTTTGTGCTAAATATTTATACTTTTTCTGCTTTCCATAGTTCCAAGAGAACATTATGGTCAGAAAATTAGGAAGGGACACCAACCTCCCTGTGGAAACTTATTCAATACAGATGATAGATAAACGCCTTCAAAGATAGCAAAAAAACAGAGTGAAGGGTAGTATAAGCAAAACATGTATGTTCGAAACCAGAAGCATGCCCAAGGTTACTATGCACATCATAATGAACATAACCCCAACAACTCCAACGCCTGCACCACCAAATACCTAAAATTATCCTTGGAAACTCAAAAGAATCCATAAAAACTACCAAATTCTATTGTCATATATAAATTTGGATATTCTTACCATGTGCATTACCAATTTGTGTTCCATCCCAGAATCCTACGATAATTGCAATGTAGATAACCATGAGAACATAGTTAACTTCAACTGAATAGATTTGACCCTCGTAATTTTGGGAGGTATGCACAATCTTCACTCGAGGGAAGCAGCTAAGAGCCATGGACTATTTTATGATTGAGAATGTTGTTGTAATCAATGCTTTACTGGCTACAATGGCTGCTAAAGTGGCAACAATGAACATTGACCAATACACAGGCTGTGGTATTTCTTTGTAAAATGTAGAGCCTATGTCCCCTAGGTTTTTTATCAAATAAGCCGCTTGTCTCATATATGTGTTAAGTAGAGATGGGTAAACCAACACATAGAAAGCAGGCTGCAACAAAAAACCCAAATTTCTCATTATGTTACTAAAACTAAAGGAGGATGAAGCACACAAGTATGATGAAATACTAATAATTCTGTCCTTGGACCTGGATTGATTTCCTGTTGAAAAGGCCCAAGTCTGCAAACATGGCCTCGGCACCTAGATCCAGTCAAAACAAAGAACTGATGTTAGTGTTTCTATTTGTATAGCTTTAGCATAAATAATTGGGATGAAGTTATGAATTGCGTTTGAGAAAATCATTGGTGTGGATTTATCTATTGAGTTAGAAAACAGTTCCAAGTATGCTATATGATAAAATGAGACACATATAATCAATCAATACCTGTTATACATAAGACTACACCTCCAAGCATCACCCATCCTTATTAGTGATATTCATGAAAGTAACAGTATATATAATATGGGTTGAATGCCTTGAATGCTCGAGGATAATATTTCACAATATTATATTGTCCTATCATGATGTTGGTCACGAACTAGGTAATCATTATGGGTGAGAACATGAAGCTAACTTTACTTGTACCAAGTTTTTGAAAAAGGAACAATAGTAACAGGATAAAAAATGACACGAGTACAAAAACGCCTGCATGAGTTAACATACGAAAACATAATCTATGTCAGGAAGTGGGATGCCATAATTCACATTATACACACAGATGATATCGTGTTTATGATAGGGAGATACATCCCTCCTTCAAATAAACTAACCCATACTGAAAAACTTGATTACATCCCAATATACTCATGGAAGCCAAGTTAATAGTGTCTACTTCGCATTCTTGTATCATCTTACCTTGGCTCATGTTACTGTTCCTTGAATGAATTCCTTGCATAGCTGACAACACTACAGGATTAAGAACTGATCTGTTGCAAATAGTGCTAAAAACACGAAGTTGGCTGCTTCTTTTTTTTAGATGAAAAAAGCGATATATTTATTTTGTATAGAAATTACATATGTTTCAAAGTCTGCATCTCATAGGAGCATATCAAAATTATATATCCAAGCTAATTTGCAAACATGCATAAAAATGAACCTTATAACCAGACCAGGATACATAAAAGATTTTCTATGCTAATTCTGGGTTGTTTGTTGTATCTAGATAAATCAGCATAGCATATTGTAGCGTATGTTAGGCATACATTTGTATTTTTTCACAAACATGAAGAGCAAGATGTAATGCAGAGTAGTTACTCCACAATAAAAAAAGAGTATGTCCGGGTGTAGTTATCCTGGTAAAGGCATAATCTCAGTCTCCAACCAAGTCTCATCCATCTTAATCTCTATGTGGAGTCCATCCAGATATTCCATGATGCCTTTTTTGGAGAGGCAGTCCGCTTCTACATTGAAGTCCTTGCTGTATGGTGGGGTATTGGAGAGGGTTCCGGAGAGTAGAGATCTGTTGTAGCCAACACTGAAGAGAGGATTTGTTGATGTCATAATAAATGATGACCTTTGAGTCCCCATAAATGTGGATAGTAGGAATATTCAGATAATGTATGAACTAGAGGAGTCCCCATAATACCATGGCCTCAACCTTCATGTTGGAGCCCTTTCCTGCCCCCTAGTGTACCAGATCTGTTAACTCTAGCAAATATCGGATAATGAATCCACAGCCACAACTGCTACACTGTGATGCTCCGTCAAAAAAGCTCGTAGGGAAGGAGATCTGCGGCCAGATTTGGGGTTTTTGCGCAGTTTATTGGATGTACCAGCATGTATTTCATCTGAAATTGTGCTTTGAATTTTTTCCATCACCACTGCTCAACTTTCACGGTACTCATTGAAAATAATATTGTTCCTCCACCTCCAGATCTCCCAAAGAACAATGGGTGGAATGAAGCCCCTAGTGCCATGCTATGAACTCCACCATTCAAGACACTCAAGAATATCAGACAACAGTGGGAGCTGTAACCCAAATGAGACATCCAAGGTATTCCAAATCTTTGTAACCTTGGGGTAGCTTATGAACAGATGCAAATTGTCTTTTGGAGGGGGCGATGGGGTCGGCGTATGAGTAGATAACGCAAGTGGGCCCTTGTGGCCCGGGACAAACTCTTCCTTCCCAAATCTTGGGGAAGCCTTATGTTTGAGACTCTGAAACTTTCAGTAGGGGTGTTATGGGTGCCAAATTGTGGTGGTGTTGGATTCAAAAGCGCCAATATCTCTAGAAAATTTTATGGCATGAAAAATGCATACCTCACCACTCTCTAATCCAAAAACTAAAGTTGGATTGCTGAAAATAACAAATCTCTCATACAGACCCATAACTTTTGGGAAATATGCACGCACTTGTGGCAGGACTCATGAAAACAAATGCCTAAATTGGACTAGCAAGAGCATCTCAATGATCTAAAAATATTCTTGGTAGGCAATGGTTACATGCAAGTAAATCATCATTGTTGGCCTCAACACAAAAGATCTTCATGGTGTGCTCGGAAAACAATATATGACTGGCCTTCGGGAATCCCCTCATGGTTATGGAAAACACTACAATGTCATCTTGAGCAATGCCTTATCCTAATCACAGATGGAATTGACACACTATGTTGGGGTTATCAATCAACGAGCGTATTCACTATGATGGAAGCGTACTCCTTGGCCACTAATACCATCTACGCCCCCAATGCTAACATGTGGCCCAAGATTTCTCACTTCCTATGGCTATTGGCTTAGAAGAGAGCCCTGACTTGGGATAAAATCATCAAAAGGGACTATGAAGGATCCTCTATTTTCTATATGCGTAGAGCTAGTCTCGAAAGTGTTGAGCATTTGTTCATTGATTGTTCATTTGTGGATCAATTTTGGACAAAATTATATTCCTACTTAAGGAAGTAGGAAGATAGACACAACTCACTCTTGGAAACAATCTTAGCTTGGAAGCCCTTCCCTTTCAAAATCGAAATCCTTAATAAAGCATGGTCTCTCTTCCCTTGATTCATATTTTGGTTGATTTGGAAAGAAAGAAATAGCCAAATTTTCAAGTAATGCCCTTACAAAAGGGAAATCCTTAATAAAGCATGGTCTCTCTTCCCTTGATTCATATTTTGGTTGATTTGGAAAGAAAGAAATAGCCAAATTTTCAAGTAATGTCCATCCTCTTCCGATTCTGTTTCGTATAATGTATCATTTAGTGTAATAGAGACCACCCTCCTCTCCTCGTGGACTTCCAACAACTAGTAGATCTCTCCATCTAAAGCACCATTCTATTCTACATTTTAATTTTTCAACCAACATCCACCCACCCAACCTCTCTCTCCCCTCATCCCCCCCTTCCCCCCTTACTTGGTCCCCTTTTCTTCTCGGATTTATCAAATACAAATTCGACAATGCATACAAAGTTAATCCAGGACAAAAAAGTTATGTAGGCATCCTTAGCGATAACAACGATAATCTATTATTTGTGGTTGTCAGCATTTTAGGCCACCCCACCAATAATGTAGTTGAATTCTATGCATAGGAAGTGGGATTGTAAATTTCCAACCAGCAGGGTTTCAATAGGCTCATGGTGGAAGGAGACTCTATGTTAGTCATCTCCACCATCAAGAAAATTTTATAGAACACTTCTATTGACAAGCTACCCATATTTTTGTGCCTAGAGAATTTCCTTCACAACAAATCCATTCTTCTAGCTTCCAATATCTCTGTCATCCTCCTTCATGTTTTTCTCTCTAATAATAAACCTGCTACGAATTTACCCAACTTAGCATGCTCACAAAACAAGCTTCAGCTTTCTAGACCCAAGTCAATCATCTCCTCCTCCCCATCAATC
>APFE031111182.1:940-36125 GCA_000404065.3 Pinus taeda
AATAATAATATAAAGCCACAAAAATAACAATAGAGGGATTCTATGGGGCACAACAATAACAATATGGGGGCAATAGGGGCACAACAATATTAATAAGTGGTACAACTACCATAGTAATGGGGTAATCACTAGTATTATAGGGACCCAACAGTATCCTTTCCTCAATTGCTTGGAAAGCGCTTGGTTTGCCATCGCTTATGCCTTTTACACAAAATTTGTCAGGCTTTAACAAAGGAACCAGTGAACCATTAAGGATCCTTCCTAAGTTACCCATAACATTTAGAAGGAAAACCGGTCATTTGAACATGATGGTAGTCCAAGGACTGTTAGATTACAGTCTGCTCCTTGGACGTGACTACGTTTACAACATGGAAGCTATTGATTCAACACTCTTTCAAGTGATGTGTTTCCCACATGAAGGCAAAATTGTCACTATTGACCAGCTCTCATTTCCCGGTTCAAACACAGCTTCAAGTCAAACATCATCCCTAAATGGTCCTTTTGTGTCGAGAATGTCTCTTCAACCTTCATTCCATCCACCTAATTACCGTGGGTAGTCTGGTGAATGTAACGAAGCTTAGGGGGCATGCACCATGGTCTACTTTGGAAAACGAACCCAACTAAAAAGATAGGTTTCCTGATAGGTTATGTGATTGGAAGTACCATCTCACACCATTCACCTTTGTCTATTTTATGGATGAAGCCAAGGGAGTGTTTCGTTGGCTTCAATGACAAAAACAATCCTACTTAAACCGCAGTGACTTCCATATGGTTACCTAGAGACTCACCTCTTCTCGATGCCTGGGGACATGCAAACCTTTTTATGCAAGCGAAAAACGACCAATTTCATTTTTTAGATTTTTAGATTTTTTAGCTTTTTAGTTTTTTCAACTTCTTAGGTTAAATTATTGCTCTGATCCACCATTCACCTTTATCAGTAGCGCGTGGACGAAGCAAAGGAAGTGTTTTGTCTAAATGGAAGACAAAACTATCCTACCTAACCTCAATGGTTCCTTAGCTTTCTAGTTTTTTTAGCTTTTTAGTTTGGTCATTCCTAGCTTACATAAAAAGGGAACTAAGCATATGTTATTGTAGAGTTCAAGCTCATTAAAAATGAACCTACCAATGAAAGACATCTTTGACTACTGCAATGAGCAATGTTTCCACAAGGTTCAAGCTCGTTAAAAAATAAACCCGCCAATGAGAAATGTTTATGCAAAGTTCAAGCTTGTTAAAAAATAATCCACCCTCAATAATAACCTTTGTGATTGTCCTACTATCAGCCTTTTGAACCTTGGTTGTGTTCTTTCCATCACCTCCATTCTTTTGGTCAATCATACACTTCCACTTGATTGTTTAACTTTTTGAGGAACAACTACAATGACTGGTTCTATTAGCCACCCTCTTCATGTCACCATGTTTTGAGAAGTTTCAAGCTTACCTGAAACCAGTTGCTACCCTAAAACGCCACTCGTTCCTCAAACACGAGTCTCCTTTAAACTCTTTTTAGACTCGTTAAATATCAAAAGATTGTCGAGCTATTAGCCTTTCCAACTCATTAAAGTAAGGGGAAGCACCATCCCTCCTGTGCATTTTAATATTTTTGGACCTGAGGGATTATCCCACAAAAAGATCAAGTGCTTGTCTTTTTTAGCTCGCTAAAACTATCAAAAAGTCATCCCTTTCGTATTATTTCATACTTTTTCGGACATAAGGGATTATGCTATGAAAAGGACTATTGGAGTTTCCTTTTCGTCCCTGTTCAAATTCTCTAAACATGAAAAGGATCAAGTTATCCTTGTCATTAAACTCATTAAAACAATAGCGACAAACTTGTCCACCTAGACAAGAATGAGTTTCACTGTCGCTAGGCTCGCTAAAACATAGCGACATGTTTGCCCGAAGGGAAAATTATAGAACAAGCATATGTTATCCTCCTCAAGCTTGAAAAAAAAAAGAGGTACTGGTCAGCAATGACTGGGGAAAAAATGGAAGAAAACTTGAAGAACTTTATTGGTAACAAGTCGCTCTTGAACATGACACTTTCACTCCATCACCCTAATTGAGTCAAGTTGGCTTATTCCGTTCACTGGTCATTTTACCATTGGTCCTCCATACCATCCATATTTGGGGTTAACGCTACCCATCCATCTCAGTGTCACCGATATGTTCAAGAGAATTCACCATCCAGTTAATGCCTCATCCACTGCAATACCTTCACCCTCCATTTTTCATGACTACCACTCCTGAACCTTGTATCATCAGATCGTTTTCACTTCCAAAAAATCATTTGCTACGTTTCATGTCGTAGATGTGGGATACATTAAGGCCCTCCTATGACGGGTCAATTCTTGTCGACATCAGCTCATTATCCAAGAAGTTGACTTAGAAACAACCCTTTTAGTACTTTGAAGCTTGCATGCCACAATGGCAAGTTTCTCACTTCCGGTGACAGGTTTACATCAATGGCATTCGACCAAAAGATTTTATGTGGTGTTTGACATCAGATCATATATTCGCACCATGTGAATTGTATTGTAGTACCTTGAGAATCATTATCATTATCAGTGATTCCTCTCATGCCTGTTAACAGCTTACATTATTGGCTGGTAATCAAGTGATGTCCTTCCATGTTCGACTTTAGAACAAATTTTCACATGGATCGACTTGTACATCGGGCAAAGATTGGACGAGTTTGAAGACCTTAGATCTAGTTACATCCATCTGAGTTGCGATATATTTAGGACTATAAAGACATCAAATGTATTCAGAAGTTGCACAGATAATCATCCAAGCTAAGGGATGATGACTCTACATATAAAGAATCACCAGGTATGCAACTACAGATGATTATCTGTCCTATGTACATGAAAATGAATTCATAAAGCTGAGCATGGGAATTCCTGCCTCAGCTAGATCATGAAAATAATATGATGATGATGTATTGTATTGTATCTTATACAAGTCACCTTCCAGTTCGAATACCTCGGATCCTCATGATAAAGCATTTCACCCGACATCAAAATATTTATGACTTCATGCTTTAGGGGGGAAAATGTTATAGACATATTTGGGCACTGCAACCCCAATATTATATGTCAATAAACCAAGGGATCATTAACCCCTAAAAGTGTTTTTTTACACCCTAAAGGATCATGGTCAACTGATTACATCATTCCCTGAAGTTCCACCTGAAAAACCACTCAGAACTGGCCAAAACAGGACCATATTGAATGCTCCACTGTCACAGTGCGATGCATAATGACTGCTACACTTGCCAGGTGTCATGCATACTAAAGAAGCATTCTGTGGGGTGTGATGAGCGAGAATGGACAAATGTCTGAGACAGTTTGTTAAGTGGATGCTCATGGAATCTTCTAGAAACTTCCTCTATGACACTTGCCTCTCTAAATTTTCCCAGGGATGAGTAAGAGATCCAAAAAATCTCCAAGTGGAACTAAGAACTACAAGTGGAATGACACTAATCAAAAACCCAAAGATGACTCACACCTTTGTAAACATCTATAAATGGATCCCTCATCTGAGAGATCTGGAGGCTGGAATTTTGTAATTTGTAAGGAAGTGCTAATAGTTTGTCTTTGAGAAGAAGCATTTTATTGTTGGGTGATCTTTCTTTTCATGAGGTGAAGAGGTCTTTGATGCTGGGAGGATGATGATGGATCAGACAGCTGGGTTGTAATTCTCCCTTCTATTTTGATAAAGTTCTTTGAGTTTTCCTCCATATAATCATGTACTTGTGAATCTTGTTATTTGTAAACGCCATTGTATGCTCAATGTATTTTTGATTCTGCATTGTTTATGATATAATAGATCGAGATGCTTTGATGGTGCTCTGTTACTTTGTTTCTACAGGTGTTCTCTAAGTACTGCAAGTAGGAGAGGAGTTGCAAGCTCTATCAAGGGGGAGAGAAATAAAGCAAGGAGTCAAGTGGAAGATCCAGGTTGGTCCCTTTGCTTCTCTCCTATCTATCATACATAGAGGAAATCACAAATTTGTTTGATTGTTTATTTCTAGGATAGCTACCAATCCTAGTGGGACTAGCAGATCGAAAAGACACTAGTTTTCCTGGAAACACCAGTTGGGTGACGTGCACCTTGGCATCATCCTTCCTTTTCTGTGTTGTTTTCTTCTCCAAATCCGCTAAATCCAGGGTGCGCCACTTGGGAGGCCATGTCTCTAACACCATAAAGATCGCATCGTCAATGGCTATGAATGGGAGCTTTGTCCACTGTTGCGCCAAATCATTTCATGCCCTGATGTCGATATTGTGGATTTCCACCTTGAAATCTGCAAAACTCTGCAACCTGTTGTGCACCATGGGGGACAGGCCCTTCCTCCTATTAATCCACATTCGGATGTTCGCCTCCATGAGCAGCCAGAAGATATTGGTATCGTGAATCGGTTTTGTATCCTTGGTGGCCCAGAGCGAAGTGTACTTCGTAGCCTCTGGTTATTCCCAGTTGATGCTCAGGAACTGATTGTCCTCCAGTAGTTCTCCTGCTACCAACAAGATGGATAAGAACAACCACACGTAGTGGAAGGTCTTACCCTATTCCTGGGCCTCTTGGTAGTTGAGAAAACACTCTCCACAAAGGAACTCAGCCCAGTTGAACTAGACTTCCTCCGCACACTGTTTGGCCAGCACAACCACCGGCGTTGGTACTTCATTGGCACGACATTTTCTCATTACTTTCCCGACCAGGAGTTGGGTGGCTACACGAACCCCTTTATCCTTGATATTGGTGATAACGTAACCCTTCTTTTTCTTCTCAAGCTTATATTTTGTCTTCATGGCCTTTGCGAGAGCCAAGTCCCTGCTTTTCCCTGCTATCCTCACAATGTCCTTTCCCTTACAAGGAAGCTAATAAATCTAGTAGATGAGATCTATCGTGATGGGAATAGGATCCTCTAGCCATAAGTACCCAATATGAACTAGGCAAAGCATCTGCCTAATGACGAAAATGGTGATGGACGCATGGTGGAAATGTGGTATCCATAGCAGATGAAGAAACCCATCCTTTTCCACACTGCATAGCCATTTTTTCTACTCTAACATTATCGTCGACCCCTCCATACTCTGTTTCATCATGTTCACCGTTTCTAAGTGCAAGAACTTCTCACTATTCGTGAGGTCCCAGTCTTCAAATTTCATGGTGGGCACGCATCCTAGAAGCGGACCCTCAAAGGTAGTTCCATCGGGGAGGAGTAGAGTCTGGAGTGCACTCTTCATTGCATCCAGATCCTTTGGTATTTTGGTTTTCCCTTTTCATGAGGGGACATACTCAGGAAATTTCACTGCAGAGCGCAATGGTTGGATGCCTTCCTCCACGTCTTCTTCTTCCTCTACTATGGCAATTAGAGCATTCAAGTTCTCTTCCTCTTCATTTGTTTCAATGGTGACTGCCTTGCCTTTTCATTCCATTAATAACTTACTGTGTCAAGGATTCCTCTGGGACATGCGTACTGGTCCCATTGCCTACTTATCTTTTTTTGGTCTTGTTGTTTGGGGTGATTTATGGATTTCTGTCACAACCCCAGTGCCTTTGGGAACATCATGGACCATGGGGGTCTGCACAGCCTCATCGATAGTTCCTTCTTCAATACCCAACCCATCCTTAGTGGTCGTCATCATTTCTACACTATATGTGGTCTTTCACGAACTTAAAGGCTCTATTATCACTTGTCTCTCAACACTTTGCACTCTGTTCAATTGCTCAAATCTCAATTGACCAAGTGTTGTATGTTGGCTAGCTCTTGGAGTTTTATAGTGCCTTTTGAATTCAAATTCAACCATTCCCCCCAAATTCCTGGCCATCAATGCTTTCTTGGCGGCAAATTTTCCAAAATATTGCCCATAACTCCTGTCTTAAATTCCCATTTCCCACTCCATTTGGCCTCAAATCAGACATCCTGTCATGAACAGTGACACCAATGGTCACTTCCTAGCCTATCCATGTGGCAGTGTATCCCCCCCGTATGGGTGTGAACATTGTGACAAGTTGTTCTTGCGCACACCCGTTGGAGCGCGCAGCTCGCAGGCAGAATAATTTATAGTCCCGCACTCCCTTTCAGCTACTTGGAGTGCTAAGACTATTCTTCTGACGACTAGTCAGGTGGTTGCACCACTTGTGTGAGGCTCCATCTCACCCCCCGGTATAGTCCACGAAAAATAATCATTTTTCCTCATGGCAGTCAGTGTTGCACGCTCTATTTTATGTAGTGTGTTCCCTTGGTTACTGCATTTGGTGATATGCAATCCTAACCATGGCAACAGAATAATTAAATCTTGGGGATAGTCTTCTAATTCAATAGTATGATCATCCACACCTTGCCTTTCCATCCTTGGTTTATCGATGAGACATGCTTGCTTGATCTCATTTTCTAGCCTCTTGACCTATGCATCCATCAAAATGCTTTTCCTTCTTAGCCGTATAGGGTCCTTTTCAAGTTTGTGAAGTCTAAGGTTCCCTTGCCGAATGGCTTCCTGAAGTGTTATGTGTTCTACTTCACGTAGCTGTGTGATTTCCTCATCCTAGGCTTAACGCACTATCACACCTATGGGTGCTATTACGTGTGGATTCATCCTCGCATGCTTCTCAAAGATTATAGTCCTTACTTCATTTTGCCTCCTTGGAATTGTTTTCGCGATTAGGGTTTTGCATATGGTCCATAGGCCCATCGAAATGTTGGTACGCGCAAGTCCCAGTCAGTGCATCTCACTTGGTGAACCTTGTTCAACACATCACACATCTTGTCGAATGCTTCTCCATGGATAACCTTTGGCATGTTTTTATTTTCCTGCCATTGCATTGTGTTCCGATTCTTTAGCCTGGGAGTGGTGTGCACTTGGGTAGGCTGCATGTCATATGTTTGTACCCATCGGGAAAGGTGGGCGTGTACATTGTTTTTCCCCTCGTAACCGACTCTCATCCATAGCTAGGGTTTTCCAAATCGTAAGTGCATCCTCCTTCTGCATTCGCACCAATCCTTGAAACTCTACTAGTGCATACCCCACCATCTTTCGGGCATAGCACGCAGTGCCCATTCCAGAGCGTCAAAACACTGTTTTTATGGTACTTCGCTCTCAAATTTATCTAGAAAGTCATCCACCATTGTCAACCCATCATACCTAGGTAGATCCCTTATCTTTGTGGTTACACAGTGTAGTGATCTTATCATCATGTTGCAATTAAGTGTTGTTACTTTGTGCAGTTGATTCTGCCATCGCTCTATTTCTTCGTCAAAATCTGAAGTGCAGGAGCTTTCGCACTCCCACAAAATCCTACCACCTGCAGTTAGGTTCACCCAATCTTGTTCTCGTGTCGTTATCTTGTAGATGCAATCGATATTGTCATCACTATCATCATCACACACTAGTTTAGTGTATCGCGCTCCTTCGGCCGAATCTAGCGGTACTACTACGCGTAGTGACTTTTTCTCAAAGGTAATTTTACACTTCTTCAAATTTATGACTCCGTTCATATCAATGGCCTAGTATATGCCCAGTAGAGCGGGATAGGGATTTCTATCATTGACAATATCTATCACTTCAAAATCTGCCAATGCGCTCACACATTCAATATCCATTGTTACCCCTTGAAATCTCCCCATGGGGAGGATCTTCTGTTGGTTTGCCATTTGCAATTGAATAGGAGACCATTGTAGTGTGGGTCTACCCATGCCTTGCCATGTTTGTTTTGGCATTACATTCATGTCTGATCCGAGATCCAGAATTACCTGATCCATTTCATACTGGTCGATTTGCGCAGTCAACCTCATTTCCCTTCCTATGTGCAATGCATGCTTTCCAAGTTTCCGGACCACGTGCGGTTCTCCTGACCCAGTGCACCTATTGATAAGTTCACGTAGTCCTTTTACTGCCTTGCTATCATGCAGAAATGTCATGCATGTCTCCAGAAAGGTAGTAAGAATTGAAGGATCCATCCCCTGTTCGAGTTGATATTTACTACCTGAAGTGGAGGCCTCCGTGAAACTCTTCTTAGCTTCCATGAACATCTCCTTCGTGTGCTCCAAATCAAATTCAGCTTCTTTTGTAGGAGCCTTGCAAACTCACACACATTTTCTAGTTGCTTACCTTTATCATCTCCAATGGTGATACCACTTCTGAGCACTATGTTTACATTCGGGTCTTCTTATCGCGGCTTGGACCTCATCATTTGCAAATTCTGAGTTGGGGCAGGCTAGAGTACCCCTTTTTCACACAGCCTCGCTATCAAGGTAGGGTAGTCTTCTGCCTCATGATTAAACTGAGTATAGTACAAACATGATGTTCTTGTTAGATTCATACAATCGCGGGCATAATGTCTAGGCCCTCTACAATTGTAGCAAATTAGTTGTCCACAACCCCTTCTTAGTCCCATTCCACCTCGAACTCGTCCGCGCCCTTGAAATCCAGCATGCGCCATTCTTGCATTTGGGTTGAGGGCTCATGTTTTGGTTTATACCCTGTAGGCAGAAGTCTAAGCCATCATTAGTTCATAGCTTCTGCAGGTGCGTTCATCATGGCCTACCGACCTGCAGAAATTACAAAACAATTGTTGGGACATCTACGTATACTTCTACAATAAATGACAATTATCTGTAGTGTGTTTTCCTCCTATCTGACAAATCACACACCATAATGCAGGTGTCATGCGTGGTCCTACTTGTGCCTAAGGTCTTAACAACATTGGCCCTCCTCCCGCCAAGTAACTCACGAATACTGGACAATGGTCCTTGTCATGCCCCTCGCCTTTGCATTTCATGCAGCATACCTCCTCACGCGCCTCTTGCCGAGGTGTCCTATCCTGTTTCAGACTCTACATTTCTAGACATAGATTTTGCAGTTGCGGGTGGATTTGTTGGAATCCCAGACTAGGATCTTGTATAGGGGTCTCATGTAATCTCAATGCCATCTCCAAGGCTTCAACCTATGTGGAAATATTTTTTTGTGACAGCATCATCCTTAAATGTGGTGTTAATGATGCTACAAACCATGCGCGGTGTTGTCCATCCGTTAAATTCATGTTGGCTTCGCAAATCATACTCTTTAGGCTCTGATCCAAATGCCAAAGGGTCTTGCTAGAGAGCATCGCAATCTCCTTGAACCTAATAATTTATTATGTCTCTGACTTTGGCCTGCTAAATTCCCTGTTTAGCACGACCTGGATTTCTATGATTCCTGCATTTGGATGGTTATTAGCATGCTTAATGTACCATGTTAATGCGCGATCCTGTAATGCGCTTACTAATTTAGCCCTTTTTATATTGTCATCCATGACTCCTTGTGCTTCCCGTACTGCTCTTACCACGCACCAGAATTGGCCTGGATCTTCATTCCTACTCCTCTGAACACTGGTAGTTTGATCGCACTTGCCATATTGAACTGTGGTTGTGGCAGAGGTGGGGTGGGTGGAGATGGAGGTGAAGATGGTGAGATGGGTGGTGGTGTAGGTGGAGGTGGTAAGTGCAGAATTCATTGTCTTATTAGACTGACTGCACTTCTCATAGAAACTTTCGCGAGTTCTTCCTCACTTTCCTGCAAGGGTGAAATTAAGGGACTAGTTTCTAACTCTTCACTACTTCCATTTCTGTAGTTCCCACTCAATGTAGTCCCAAACATTAATTTATTCACATAACCTTCTTTTCAAACAATAACATCTTAATCCAAGTATTCAAAGATTTAATATACTTACCTCGTGGTCCTTTGAGGAAGCATCATTCCAGCTCACTGTAGCTGACGGTCGTATCTACCATGAACTTAGTGATAAATCCTCCTATAATTCGATCGAGCCAATGGTCCACATCCCGTGTGATCTTATCTTCTGATGCTTCTAATCTACACACTAATTCAGGAGTCCAAATGATTGGTTTATCAAGCCTGCACCTCCCCTGACTATCTGCTAGCTTCGTGATCCACTCATACAGCTCGGAAGGAAAAGATGCAAAGAAAATTTTGTGGATTTCCATATATAAGTAGCACTCTAGCCACTATTCCTTAGATGCTCATGGATTCTTGCTTTCCTGTGTTGTGAACTCATGAATCTTCTTGTCCAACCACCCTTCAATTTCTTTCTTTGTTGGGTTCTAGTGACACAACATTAGACATCCCTTATGTAGATCCTGGTCCCGATAACGGAACCATTTGTTGGGTTGTAGGGGATTAACCCAGGATCAAAAGTGATTTAGCTAAACAAATCCTGGTACTACTGGCCCTTTTGGCAATAATCAATAGAGCATGGACTAAGGTCTCACTCAAAGTAGTATGGGAGGGTGCTAAAACTAGGTTTTCACACTCTAGAGATGTCTGATGATTTTCGGTGGTCCGTGGTTTGACCCTGCTCACATGTCGCTATGTGCACCTATCAGTACTTCGTGGCTTGCATTGTTGTCTTCGTGTAGCCCTACTCGGGGGCTAATCCATGTTATTACCCAATTCCTTCCTATTAACCCAATATTAGTTGATCACTTAGCTTATCAGTATGTGTCTAGTTATATTTAATAGTGTTCAGCATTCATATAAGTGCGCGCGGTAAAGAAAACAATCTAATTAAACAAGAAATAGCACAGGAATAGATACACAAGATTTGGAATAAAACTTCTCTTTATTATTCTTCTTCCTTGGTTACAGACTTGACTCTGCCCTATGCACTCATCTACAGGGGCCCGAGCACTTAGTTGTGGACTCTACTAGGCCTCTGCGCACTTAGCTGCAGAGCTTCTTCCTACTACTATGACCCAAAGCACTTAGACCTTTACTCTATGTTTGTTATCTTCTAGACTCCATTCATTTCCATGTATCTCTAATTATCTTTACAACTTAGAGCCTCGCTCTATTTATAAAATCCTATGGTCCGTGGACCATGGGTAGGACAACACTACATTCAAAACTTAGGGCGGACAACCCTATGACTCTAACATATATTTTGCACTCTGCGCTTGCAATTCGCAGAGTATTTACAACAATAATACTCAAAACTTGGGCTTTGAGCCCAAAAACATGTTGTGGGGGGGATTTCATGCCCAACAGAATGACAAGGATCAGATCTGATTGTTGATGGTGGACAGTGGTTAGACACATATGAAGGCTAAAATCATTCACTGGCTAACTCCAAATCAGTTTCAAATTTAATTCGAAGACTCCACTGGAGGATGAACCTTACCAACAAAAAAAATTAAAGGACAATATGGGAAGATCAGGTATTCAAGTTGGAATTTCATCCAAGAATTCATGTTCTTTGTTGTAAATTATTCATTTTATTTCCCTGAGAATATCAAGAAGGTATTCTAGAATATACTATATTTAATAAAAGATCCCAGGCCTGCATTTGATTCCATTCCTTTGAAGATTTTGAATACAAACTTTGATCTTGGTCAAGACCCTTCTTCTGAATCTTACGATAGCTATCTCCAACTTGACGAGCCTCAAGAGATCAAAACTAATCCTACAGCTTCTGTACATACTCCTACACCTTGTAAAATTCCAAATAATACAAGCCACTCATCTTACCTCCTATACTCCATGATTTCCCTAAAAATCACTACAAATATGTTCCCAAGTTTGATGGAGGATATGGTAACATCACTGTTGAAAAACACATTCAGAGTTCGTAAAAATTTCTTGACCCTTTTGAGGTTGAAGAAGATGATGTCAGTATTAGGATTTTTGCTTTATCTCTGCAAGGTGAAGCTAAGAAATGGTTCAAGAACTTGTCAGTTGCAAGAATTTTCGATTTCCATCAGTTTGTGAAAGTCTTCCTTGATACATGGGTGATCAAGAGAAATAATTTTTTGATTTTAGAAGAATATAATCATTTGGAAAGGCAACCAGGAGAAATAATACAACACTTTTCAGTTATATTCAATCAAGTATACCATTCAATGTATACTAAACCACCTCTCAGTTTAGCTCTCTTACACTACCTAGATTTCTTTGACCCAGAAATGGAATTTCAATTGAGAGAAAGGGATCCTACCACACTCAAAGAAATCCAAGACAGTGCAATAGCTGTGGAAGCTATTTTTCTGGTCAAAACATCAAAGTTGAAAGAAGAAGCGAGGGAGAACATAGAGAAGAAACACTTGACATCTTCAAGAGTGAAGCTCGACATTTTGGTAAGCATAATTGAAGAAATGATGCAAAATATCATCATCAGAGATGAACTTGTTGTTCAAAAACACCATGTCCCATTTATTACTGAAGAAGAAGATATTCCTGACCCTAACCATTATTCTACTCATTCCAGATGCCATAGATCAGAAAATTATTATTTTATGTATTCATTTATGGACAATTGTGAAAATGGATTTGTAGATCAACCCGTGGAGGATCAATCTATTGATCTGACGTGTATGTTTGATGTCATTCCTTATAATGATGAGTTACCCAAGTATGATCAGTATGATGATGATTATGTTGTTGAAATAGAGGTTGACTCTACAAGACAATCGGTGACATGTTTTTGGGAGGAAGAAGCTTCATTACAGCAGCTTAGATGTAGGACTCAACCTATGCATATCAATCATGACAAAAATGAAGAGAATCCAAAAAATTTCAAATCACGTGAAAGTTCGTTGCTATTATGTTTTACTTCATTTCAATTACTGAGAGAAAAATTTCGTAAGATTAGAAATCAACAGTCTTTCAGTTTTGATGTTGAGAACGGAGAATACCATGAAATTAGTGACCAAAATCCTTGCCTTTGTGTTTCTCTTCTTTCGAAATAATAAGAGCAAACTATAAGGTTACCAAGGAAGCAAATAAGCAAGTTAACATCAGTTGGCAACCTTCTCCTGAATTTTTTGAGAAATTTTTTCGTAATATAGAACTTGTTTTCAGTCCACAATCACCATTACCAAGCAACATTCAGTTTGAAAATGTATACATGTGGAACATGAAGAGTTTATAGAAAATCATGTAGCCTCATTGGAGCCAATGTATGACAAGTTGCAGCAATCCTCTCAAGTTCTCCTTGACCCAATAGCTGATGTTGTGGACGATATCTATAGTCAAAGTCCTTCTCCATTAGTTAACTATGAGCTTCAAAACAAAGGTGACACGAATTTGATTAGACAGTTGGCTTCATTGTCTTGTTCAACAGGATTCTCGCTACAAAGTTCATCCAAAAATTTGCATTCTACATCTGTTTCGCTTGAGAATGACAAACTTCATTTTATAAAACAACCAATGTCTAAAAAGGAAGAAGACTCTTGTCTCATTGTTGATCATCAAGAAAAGGTAGTCATTCACGAGTTTCAGGATCCTTTTGTCAAGTTGCTATAGTCATAAAGGGAAATGAGTTTTATTATATTTATGAATCATGTACACATGTTCAGTGGACACTTGGATTAGCGTAGCTTTTGTTTTTTCTGCCTTCTCTAGGAAAATACAAGCAGAATTCAAATAAGTAACCATTTGTTGGATTGGTTACACTAGAGGGATCATTACACATGATTGTATAGATATCTTCAATAGGTTGGCAGTTATCATCAGAAGTTTGAAGCCCAAGGAGAAGGCCATAAGGCTTCTATGATCGGATGTTATTTTCTTTTTGTTAAAAAAAAGTTGTAAAGTCAGTTTTTTCAGTCATTATGCTTTTTATATTCAAGTCAGTCAGTTTGTAAGTCCATTTTGAGTTTGAGTTTGGTCTTTTCATTTTGACTCCATGCACAATGAATAAGGCCACCTGGTCTATGGTGTTCTTGACACCTCCAAGGAGCTACCATCCCCAACTAGAGCCAATGTTATTGTCAGTCAATTAAGCCTATCACCAATGACCAAATATGCTCTTACAAGGTGTTGTTAGGGTGTCAAGTCAAATTTTTGTCATTTCAGTGAGTCTTCAAATAAAAATTTGTTCATTGGCTAGTGTGTCTAGGGCCATTTCCACTTTCTCAAGAATTTCATATACCAGTCACTTTCATCACTCAGTTGATTCTACGATCATGAAAACATCATTAACATTAGTTCAATCACATCATCATGGTCTCCATTCAGCTCAGTGTCACCATTTGCTCATTAGGGTTAAGGTCACAAAATTAGTCATTTCATGTATAAATTTGGCAAATGAGGAGTGGAAAGAGGTAAATTTGTTCAATAATACTTGATTTCAAATGTAATTTATGTTTTTATATGTAATAATTTTCCTAAGGTTCTAAAGTTACAAGAAGAAGTCTTAAGGCTACAAAACTCAAAAGAAAGTGAACTAGTGAGGTGGGCCATCCCACCTCATTAATCACTTAGACACCAAAATAAAATAATAAAAGTACATGGAGGAGCTCATTCACACTCATTTTCACTTTTCTACCATCCTAGCATCGAGATCCTCCCTTTCCTTTGCAAAAAAGTGTGATTCCATAGCCCTCACTGGCAAAAATTAGCCCTCGTTGCACGCAGATAACCCACGCTATGCACCTGGACAGCATGCTATGCATAGGAGGCCTTCGCTGTGCATGAGGCATAGTTATTCAAAAATTGTGTTTCATCACCAAAACCCATTTTTCAAAGCTCCTCTTTAGTTATTTCATCCTCCAGGCTCTATAACAAGTTTAATCATTTTCATGCCCTTCTTTGCCTCATACGTCAAGAAATTGATCAAATACTCTTCTCCTAGGGTTTACATGATTTTCATGGTTTTTATCTTCAAATTATGAATTGTTTCCCTAAAACCCTATATTTCTTATCCCTACACCTCTATTTGCAGCTAATACACCATTTCCATCCATCACAAAGCCTTTTCCTCTCATTTTCTACATTTTCCTCTAAACCCTAGTCTACCCTATCTCTTTCTAGGGTAGGCCTGTGTTTTGGCCTTTCCCACCCCCTCCCCTCACTCATTTTCCAAAATTCCTTCTTCCCCTACATACTAACATCATCCCCTACCCTCCTAAATTTTCTTAAAAATTTAGGCAACTCCTAAGTCCATCATACCACATCCTTCCCTTACAACAGTAGATTTGATTGTTTTTTCTTTCCTTTCACCTAGGGTTTGAAGTATGGAGCCTAACTCATCACCATCAAAGAAGAGGAGGTACAACAAGGGGAGAAATATCCTAAGCTCTATGCCCTCTAATTGCAATGAAACGATCTCCTCCCCATTTCTCATGAAATGCTTTGAAGATGTCAATTATTTAGGGTTTTGTCAAAGAGTGCAGGAAGTAGGTTACCATGAACATCTCACAAGTATATTTTCCCTCACCTTGAAGGAAGACAAGATCACCAATGTAGGGAATGATTTCATGTTTTTAGTGGATGCCATTTCTCAAGCTATAGGCATACCAAACCATGGTGAAAACTAGTTCAAAAGCATGAACCTAGACCTAGAAGAGTACAAACCCTATTTGAAATCACAATAAAAAGGATCTCACTCACATGTTTTCCAATTTAGATACTTGTTGGAGAGATATGCACCATTGATGAAGGTTGACATGAAGTTCTTCACATGTGAGAGTAGATTTTCCAAGTTATATCAATACCACATAAGGTTGATCGTGCACTTCACAGCTGCCAAGTCTCTCAATTTGTGCAGCTACTTGTATAGGAGCCTAACCAAAATGCATGAAAGGGTGATATTGAAAGGAAATGAGAATTACCCCATCCTCTTTCACCATAGCCTGATAAAGGTTATAGTACTCCATCAATTGGCAGAGAAGGACATGACATGGGACACCTTCATTTCACCAAGCTAGCACCAAACCATGTCACCACAGCCCATGGAGGTGGGGTCATCAAGCAAACATGATGAGGTTTCTAAGGAACATAGGCCTGAGGTGACCAAGACATATGAGAGAGGTAGAAGGCTTGTGTTTTCTCCTCAAATTGAGAAAGGGGCAAAGCTTACTTCATCAGCAGAACACGGATCGCCATCACGTCATGAGGCTTCTTTGCATGATGAGGAGTCCATTGAGCATGAATTTGACCTAATTGACTTGGAGGCACAAGATGAGCATCGAACACTACAATAAGTCATCAAAGAGAAGTATTCTCAGATCATGGAGCCCATGGACAATTTGGCAAGGGCCAAATTCATCATTTCATTCCTTGAGCAAGAAAAAAATCAACTTAAGGCAAAACAATTAGTCATGGAGAAAGAGAAATTCAACCCAAGAAGAAAGAGATGAAAGGCAAGGAATTGGTGGAACATGAGGACACTGAGCAGCATGTAGGACATGTGGCAAGGAAGAGACCAGGGACAATGGGTCTTAGGAAGGCACTTTAGAGGGAAAGAGAACAAAAGCCACCATTGGAAGAATTGACCTTTGAAGAGAGGATTCCCATGGCAATAAATGAAGACAGGGAGTTTTGGATTAACAAAGTCAATTTCCACCTTGAGAATATCCTTAAAAAATTCCAACAGGGATAACAGGTTGTAAAGGAAAATGGCCATCCATTACCACAAGGAAAATCAACTTTGCAAGGGAAAAATCTAGGAGTTGAAGGCCAAACTAGATGAAACCCTAATCAGCCAAGAGGAGAAGGGAAAGTTATATTTGCTTGATTATGCATCCATGGTTGCATAAAATACCTCATCAGGCATCTCTGGACAAATTTTTGGAGTATTTGGAGAAATTTTGTGTTTTGGTGCAGACTGGTGCAGACTGGTGCAATTTTTTACAATTTCTATCTAGGAGCACAATGAGCTCACGCTGTGTTTCTTCCTCAGGACTCCAAATGATGGAAAATCACCATTTTTGGAAATCTTATGACCCTCTCTCAAAACCCATATTCCCACTTTCCTGGTCTAGGGCTCAATCTTTTAGAAATTTGCAAAAAAGAGGCCAAAAATGACCTTTTTGCCCCTCTTTTTCCATTTCGCTACACACCTAGAGACACCTTGGGAGAATGTCCATATCTCAGACACAAATGGGTCATTTTGAGTTCCACAATACTCTAAAGACATATATACTCTCCCATATTTCCATAAAAGGACTCGTATTAGGATTTGGACTTCAGAAAGGCACTCAAAAATGGCCTCCAATAGCTCGTTGCGCACCTAGAAATTTCTAAGATTTTTGTAAAATTTTCACTATGTAATTTTTTGTAATTCCTAGTTTGACTTTGGTAAAAGTAAAAAGGGTGATGTAAATGATGTAATTAAGCAATATCACAGTAAATATGATTTAATAGTGGGTGGTTAGTCTTTGTAAGTTCTTTCGATGTAAATTTTGCCTCATTTATGAGAGAGGTTGGAGTCAAAGTTAATTGTAGAAGTTGTTGTTAACATCCCTAGACATTAGGGTTTGGTTAAAACACCTCATGGAACAATTCCTAGAGTCATGGATTTGACCCTTGAGAGTGGGGAGATGTTGTTTTGGTATTTATGTATCAGTTTCTCATCCATAGAACAGGTTGTCTAAGATCGGATTATGATGCAATTGTTCTACCACATGACAATTGAGGTTCATTATTGGGAAGATCAATAGGTAATAGGATGGGTTGTGTAGTATCTCCCCTATATCGCCTATTTCTTGATATGGAGTCGTGTTAGTAACTCCCCCATTAGATTTTGGGATGATTAGTATCTCCCCGATGTGGTTCCAAGTTGATACATTCTCCCTGATGATATTCTCTCCTATGCTAATGCAGGTCATAAATCTGACCCCCTACCGATATTTCCGAGTAGTAGCCCATTGGAAGAGATTCTGGGTAGTAGCTTGATGGACAAAGGTGGTAGATTGAGCTCCCCTATGATGTCAAATTCTTCTTCTTTTAGATTCGAGAATATTGAGCATATGAGAAAGGAAAATTAAGAGATAAGCATGAATGATCAAGAGAGGAATTGATATGATCAATGATGATACGTGATGACGATATACTTGAGATTGAATATGATTTGATGACAAGATACATATGACATGATGCATGTGGAATTCTCCCTAGTTGAGAGGGAGCATTAAAAATATGCAACTACGGTAAAATTCCACTTTTGATAGCTCACCTGATAGATATAATGATTGCATTGAATTCATTTTTTCAAGAGGACCAAAATCGACCTAAATATCACTCAAACTAGATAAGGGAAAGTGTACTTATGAAGAAAAACCCACATGTGCACACTTGATAAGGTTGGCCCTAAAGTAAAGTGGACCACCTTGAAAATTTATAAATATAAGTTCCCTCTACCCCATTTGGACACAATAATGAGACACTCTTCTATCTTTTTTTGGCTCACATGGGTATGAGGCTCGTCTGCAGAGGATCTAGTTCGCTCTTAGGTGAAATTATAGGGTCCGAAGCTCACATCTATGATTTAGGGTTTTAGGCCCCAGTCATAGGCACAGAATAGGAAGGATTATACTGTAGTTACATGCATAGAATCTAATCTATGTTACTAGAGCCTTCCATTTGCACGAACAACTCTCCATCCATGCGACTAGGGGTTTATGATTTCCACAGTCCAGATCTTACCCCAATCGCTTGCATGCCAGGCTTAAGGGAGCGATTGGGAAAATTATAATCACTCGCATGAAACCTCCTCCTTGTGAACGAGATATAAAATATGAAATCTCAATCTTCCAAACATTTTTCTCATCAACCGCAGGGTTCGACAGTTGATTGCAGACAATGATATTTCATTATAGTCGTCAGAATCATAGTTTTGAGCATATACATTGTTGGGTTCATTTCATGGATGTTGTAGTTGTTTTGCTGATTAGTTGCATATATGAATATATGGATCATTGTACTCTCTTTTTCTCAATCATTTGATGACAATCTAAGAAGAATAATTTGCAAGGGTTTTCCCCATAGTGGATTTTCCCCTGGTCTCCGACCAATCCTAGTATCTCTATGTGTGAATTTTTTTCTTCTATTGTTCCTTTATGTTCTGCTGCATTGATGATGATGATATTGTTATTTATACATAGTTGCATATTATGATGAATAATGATGTAAATATGAATAATATTATGATTTCATGGGGTGAACCTTTATCAAAGCAAAGAAAAATATATCCCTATGAAAAATTAACAAGGTGTTGTAGCAGCCACAACCACCCTCCAAAATTTTTCCTTAGCTTCATTTTGGAGCCTCCCTTTCCAACCTTCACAACAACTTTCCTTGCTTTGTCAAGTTGACAAGCTTCAGTGTTTTTCTTGCATAAAGACAGCATGTCGATCACATCTTGATCTGTTCCCCTCATAGGTTGTTCACCCAAACTTGGTCCAGCTATAGGCTGAGTAGATTCCCCAAGAAAATTGTGCATTTCTAGAGGGTAACCAACCTTCCCTCCAAAAATTGTGCAATCCTATCTAGTAGCCTATTGAGCTCCAATATTGTGCAATTCTACTAGTCAACACTCCCAGCAGGAATTGCACAATTTTCCCCAGTAGGGCTTCTCATCCCAGAATTTGAGCAAATCTAGGAATAATTCAACTGCTCTACCTAGAAATTGCACAAATCTCTTGGGCAGTTAGCCCATCTCCTAGCTAGAAATGCACATTTCCTTCAAGCAATCGAGATATCTCTTTCATGTGCAGCTGAGTTGACTGGTTCCCTCTAGGACTAAGCAAAACAAACTTGCATGCATAGACTGCTTCTCCCAAGGCAACATCCAAAGGCATCCCTTGTTTCAGGGATCTATGTTTAGCAGTTGGAGGTTACATGCAAGGGTCATTTCAAAAACCTCCCACCAAGTGTGACTTTCCCTAGATTTGTGGCATCTATGTCACAACCTCGACGTTATCAAAACTCATCAACTGGATGTTACAAAGCTCATTCCTCACATCAACCTGGAATCTCTAACATCCCACATCACATCTAGGAGTAGTACACATTCAGCTCAGTTGTTTTGGGGTGAGCCCGCTTTCCATGCCTTGTGTTGCATTTCATTCATTTTTTGTGTTTTCGCTTGTGTGAGCATTGTTTTCTTGATTTCTTTGAATTCTTGTTGTCGTTAACATGTATACTAGCTTGTCCTATCACTATTTTAGTTTTCATTGCTATCTCATTGATGTCGCATGCATGAAACTATTTTTCATGAACGGTCGCTAATTCAGCGACTCACCTCACCCACATGTACATTGTTCTATTTTCTGAATATGTCATTCGTTGTGTGCATGCATGATCATTCACTCATGCTTACACTCAGTATCACCATGCATTCGAACTCACATTCACTTTCAGTTGCCCATCGGTGAGCGTGGGTAGCCTTGGCCTAGACTCTGCCTCACCGAGAGCCTCACCAAGACTGTATTGCACAATCCTAAGAGGGACGGCTCTACCTTCCTCTCTAGAAATGTGAATTTCTACCCAAGAGTTGTTCCCCATGCTTGCTTTGTGAAATCCTGAGGGATAGTGACTACTGGCCCATGAAATTGCATAATGCATTCACTGAATCTGCAGTCATTGCCAGCTAAAATTGCTCATTGCACAATTCCAACAATTAGCAGTCAGGCTAGACTATGCATTGTGCAGTTCCAGTAGCCAATCAGACTCCTGGCAGCCTGGACTATGCCTTGCACTATCTTCGTAGTCATTCTCCCGACCTCCCGGCAAAAATTGCGCAACCTTCATGATCTGTCACACAGGTATGTGCAAGTCAGTGCTCAAGTTCATTTTCATTTTCAACTGACAGTTTGCTTGCCATGAGTGTTTCCATGTCTCCAGGTATCACAAGTGTTCATCTGCCTCTCAGTAGCACAGGTACAATATTTCCAGGAGAGCAGAGTCAAGGACACTGTTCAGAGCACACTTGGGGATGGAGTCGATCAAGTGTTTATGAGCTTACCTACTCACGAAGACATCAAGTTGTTCATAGGCAAGGTCATCAAGATACGAAATCAGCAACATCACAATGAGAAGCATCATGAACAGCAAGTGAAGGCAACATACCAAATGCATTGAATGCAAGAGGAAGGTTGTTGACAATACAAAGGCAGAACACAGTTGCGAGCTCAAGCTGATCCACTAATGATGAAAGAAACTTTGGAGACTCGGGATATGAGGTGATGGCGCGACATGAAGATCACACGAAGACAAAGAATGGAACAAAGAAGGAGTTGCATGTGTTGAAGCAACAACTCAAGGAAGAACATGAAGCTGCACAGTCAAACAAATGATTTGCAGCAGGAACAAGAACAAAATTGGGCACAACATGCACTCATGGATGAAACTACACCCATACAAGTTAAAGACTCATCCCAGCAGCTGGCATGAAGTAGACATGGTGAGTAGTGTTGTTGATCACATGCAAGGGATTCAGTAGCATGCATGTCATTGTGTGCATGCATGCGATCCAACTCATTCAGCACACTCACTGAGGCGAAAACAAGAAGCAAGTCCAAAAAGAGTTGAACATGTACTTCGACAAGTTGATGTGCATGACCACCAGCACACACTTGAAGATCACCATGGACACTATGCATTATTGTGTTACTGGTTCAGTCGCACCCAAAGAGATCACGTGCATGTTAGCAGACGAGTTGGATGAAGGAGTCGAACCAATGCACCGGTTGCAATGGAGGAAAGAGTTCACTTCAGAAAGATGTCACCATGAGGCGCATGCACACCATCACGGACAACCAAGTTTGGCATCATCTCACCACCTTCACCATCACAAGCATGTCAAAGAGTTGGTCTCATCACAACAGACCGCGTGTTAGTGATTTCTTGCATGGGTTGCTCGAGCCATGTTGTCTCATATGAGTACATGTGCATTGTAATGTTGAGTCATGTCAAGTGTCAATAGTTGGACGTAACAGTCATAGAGCAAGTGAAGAGTCATGAGAGTGGTTGAACAGTCACAAAGGGGAATGTCAAGGGTCACCCCACCCTTTGCTATAAATAGTCCCTCATAACTCATTGTAAGCACTTTTGGTTAGCCATGCTTCTAATAAGACTATATTAGAAAGAACTTGGACAATATTGTAACATGCCTTTGCTTCTCCACTGCATGGAGCTAGTTCATATCTTTGGAGGATAAGGCAGATGAGGCTGTAATGTTCCAATGTTGAGGCTAGCAGGTTTACATGGATGTATTGTATGATTGGAACTTACACTTCTTTATATAATAAGAGTCAACACGTTCTCACACATGTATTGTATATGTTGTAAGATTGATCTTTAACACTTGTAATGCATGTTTCTTTAACCTGTGTTCTACATCTGAACTAATTCATTTGTTGTAATGCATAATCTGTTAATGGAATGTGTTGTATATTCTGTTAATGTTGTCCTGTCCATGTCGACTTCTCTGTCAGAAATCAGATAGACCTTTTACATGAACCTTGTTGTAACAACTATTGCACTTGTTCAGATTGATCCGTGAGTGTTGTACGTGTTATCTTACCTTGTATGTTGTGACTATTGCATCTGAGTGGACTGCTACACCAAAATTTGTGCATGTCCTATGTGTTGTGTGTTCCTAGCCGAGTTTGGACTAATCCCTTTCAACCTAGAACTCACCTTCACCCTCATCTCAACCCACTTGTGTTAGAACCTCTCATGCACCTTCCTTGACTCACTACATAGGCCACACCCTTGCTACTGGTAGAGTTATCTTACTTGCCTCTGTGCGACATCACAGTCAAGGCATTACCATACGACCCACTACTGGGACTCCTACACCAAACGGTCTGAGGTCTAATTGGGACTTCTTACCGAGGAGATCCCCTTACATGTTGGCAAGTCCAACACCATCAACACAAGAATAGAAGCTACTTAGAAGTCCCATGGAGTATTTTCAAGCGAGACCATGAGAAAATCCAAGGTCTCACTAATATCATATTTGAAGAAACTTGGACCTCTACATGTTACATGTTTTTCCAAGAAGGATGGGACAATAAGGAAGAAATAAACTACCCTATTGAATGGGCTCTATATAGGGATATCTACATAGATACTGTAGTCTAAATTTGAAAATATCCCTCCAAGAAAAAGCTAAACATATCTATTGTGGATAACAAAATAATTTGAAGATAGAGCCACTTTAAATGTGGTAAAGGTAGTATTTCTCCTCCTGATTTTATAGTAAATAATGCATATGAAGGTGAGGTGCTCTAAATTGGTCTCCTAAATGTGGCAAAATTGGAAATTTATATCCAAGTGAAGAAGGTGGTCATTACTCAATCAAAAATTGATGACATCCAAACCAAAACTATCCAAGGGGGATCCATAGGGCATGAATCTAGTGTATGCACATATATGAAAGTCTAACCACTACTTGAACTATTCATAATATAAATCAATTTTGGGGATAAGATCCTCAAGAGGTGCATTCTAAGTAACCTAGATATACTACTTGTAGATTTCCCTCTAATTACCTAGTTTAAAACATGTCTAGACGATAGGAGGGTAACATAAAGCATATGAAGATGGGACATGTTACATGTCTAGACCTTTACATGTTACATGTTACCCCAAGAAGGATGGGGCAACAAGGAAGAAAGAAACTACCCTCATGAATGGGCTCTGCATAGGGATATCCACATAGAGACTATAATCTAAGTTCAAAAATCTCCCTCCAAAAAAAAAGATAAACATATCTAGTGCAGATAACAAAATAATTTGAAGATAGATCCACTTGAAATGTGGTAAAGGTTGTAAATTTTCTCTTGATTTTACAATAAATAAGGCATATTAGGATGAGGTGTTCTAAATTAGTATCCTAAAGGTGGAAAAACTAGAAAGTTGTATCCAAGTGAGGGAGGTGGTGATTACTCAATCCAAAGTTGATGACATCCAAACCAAAACTATCTGGGGGGATCCTTAGGGCATGAATCTTGTGTTTGAATGTATATGCAAGCCTATCTGCTACATGGAATTTTCAAAATATAAATCCATCTTGGGGCTAAGATCCTCAAGGGGTGCAATCTAAGTAACCTAGATATACTACTTCTAGATGTCCCTCTAATTACCTAGTTTAAAACATGTCTAGACAATAGAAGCGTAACATAAATCATATGAAGAGTAACTACAAGGGTAAATATAACTAGTATAGATAGGCACTTTCTAAATTAAATTGGAGGCCTCAAAAAACCAACAATGAATCCACCTAAGGAGTCTTGCATAAGCAAAAGTCTTCAAAGAATAGAGAACTAGGTAGGGGTATTGATCCCCATTGAAAAAAAGATCACCAAGAGTTTGGACTCTATTAAGGAAAGAGACAAGTATAAATATTCCTTAACATGTAAAGGATGGGTCCAAAACTCTATTTAGACCATGCACTAAGATAATGTTAGTTTGCAACTAAGCCCAACCAGCTCAAAGAAAGCTAGGTCCCCAAAACTTAGAACCATAAAAGGAAATGGATTTGATGATTGTGTCTTCCCAACACCATTATCTAACAAGTGATCACCGATGGTAGACATATGCAAAGGTGTTTTATTAATGCTATTTGACTAAAAAAGTGGTAGAAATCTGTTGGTTGATTATTGAATCTAGGATCTTATCATTTGGGCTCTTGCTAATTTAGAACCCTAGTGAGTCAAGAGGAAGCTAAAATACAAGGTCTTGATTATTTGAGTATGTTGATTTGTGAACTCTACTCAAGGGTTGAATTATAAAGATGTAGGGTTTCTACCCTATGATTGATTGCTTATGCTATAAAGCAATAGAAACCATAACACATGCATGATGATGTGAATGAGGTTGTCTTACAAGCTTGTAGGATGAAGTTGACAAAGTGGATGCATGTAGTCCATGAATTAAGAAGGACTCCAAGCATTGTAAAACTAAAAAATAACTGACAACTGACTAGCAAATAACTAACAATAAATGAGGATTAGAATTGAAATGAAAAATATAGGGTGCACACCTGACAAGGAATGGCTACTCAAGAGGAGAAATTAGTCCACTTTCTTTCCAACCATGTTACCTTTGTGGATGTCATATTTCTGGAATAAGAATACATATAATGCACATAAAATGTGTTAAAGGTAGATAAAGAATAAGAAAAATAATAAAATAAATTATGAAACATTTTTATGACTAAATAAAAATTAGACAAGACTGAGGTGAATTAATACCTAAATGAGCTCCTCTTGGTTTCAATAATAAGTATTATAGTCTAATTGTGGAGAAAACATACCTCGATTTAATAAAGAAGCAACGAATTCAATTTTCAAAAATGTAACTAGTTTCAGTCTTCATAATTGCCATTGTACTCATGTCATTATGCATATATTATGTTACAAGGAAAGAAAAATATATATATATTATATATATATATATATATATATATATATATATATATATATATATATATATATATATATATGATATTGACTCTCTTGACTCATGACAATAATTCTTATGGCACCCTAGAATCATGAAGAACATGCTTAACCTAGATGAACAATCAAAAGAATATGAAACCCATTCTTAAAAATAATAGTATACAAATGATATTGACTCTCTTGACTCATGACAATAATTCTTATGGCACCCTAGAATCATGAAGAACATGCTTAACCTAGATGACCAATCAAAAGAAGTTGAAACCCATTGATAGGTCGTCTAGGTTAAGCATGTTTTTCATGATTCTAGGGTGCCATAAGGACTATTGTGATGAGTCAAAAGAGTCAATGTCATTTGTATAAGGCCCTATTGGGCAATATGTAACATGTAAAAAATATTAATTTTATTTCTAGAAACTCAAAAAGACCTCTAATCGCAATTTGGTCCTGCCAATGGCAAGCCATCCTAGAAGAGGTTATTTGACCTACATAGATGTGTATATATAGAAGCAATTTCGACCTCATTTGACACCATTTGATCTACTCAAGAAACAAGTTCAATCTGAAGGAAGAGAAGCAAGAAAAGAAGAGTTAGAGAATAGAAGACAAGGAGAAAGACCAAGGGAAGGAAGGAGATCTGAAATATTTTCTATTTTTGTCCACACGTGCAAAAATTAGGGTTTCTATAGCTATTGTAGGGTAGAAAATTGCAGGTCAATGTTGAAAATCCAAAGCTGGGGGTTGAAGATGAGATTTGAAGTTGTTTGAAGAAGGATTGAACCTTGTTCACTTGGTTGATATTTGGTATAATTGAAAGAGATTCTTGGAGGCTTGACTTGTAGCTTGGAGGAGGACTTGGTCTATGGTTTTGGGTCTTGTTTTTCTCATTTGAAGTAGATTCTATAAGAATAGAAGACATTTTTTTTGGTTTTTCCCCTTGGAAGGGTTTTTCTCTAGCTTGGAGCCTACTTCTTGTGTCAATTGTCTTCATTGTTTTTCTCTTGATAATTGTTTGATGAAAATATCTAATAAAGAAACATAATAATATAACTAAATTTCACAAGCAATTATTAAGGTTAAGGGGATTTTTTTTAAATAGCCACCCTACTACATTCTCCATCATGGAATCAAAGCTAAGGGGAAGAAACAGAAGGAAGATGGAAGATCATCTTGTTGAAATAAGAAAGGATTTATTATAAAGGGGAATAAAGGACTTAAGAAGAAGAATACCTACTGATTTGGAAAGAAGGCTACTACATCAAGCTCTCATAGAAATTTTCACCATCTGAAGAAAGGACATCTATATTGTGTCTTTCCTGAAGATTCCTTGTTTTTTTTTAAAAGAACACATTGAAGGAAGGTTTCTTTATCTTGAAAGGGATATTGATCTCTCTTGAAAAGCTATCAATTTGAAGGCTCATTGAAATACATATTTAAAGGAATCATCAAATCTTGGGATCGCCATCCACTCCTTGAAGTTGTTGAAGACATTATTATTGAAGGCATCCTAGAAGTAATTGTTGGAAATAATACTGAGAGGGGGGTGAATCAGTATTATCAAATCAATAATTTAATTTTCCAAACAAATTTGTATATGCTACTTCAACTAAGTGAACTAGCGTGTATACACGACTGTACTAAAGGCAACCAACGTATATGCAAAGAAATTTTGATTTACCAAATTTATCATGCATTGAACTTTAACCAGTATATCAGAAATTCATTAGACAGTGCAGTAAAAGCAAAATAAAGCATCACACATAAGTAACACACATGAACACCAAGATATAAGGTGGAAACCCAATGTGGGTGAAAACCACCAGCTGCTGTCATCTCTTTCTTCTTTTAATAATAAGAAAATATGTTTACAATTTTGTACTGGTGCAGACTTATACCAATACACAGGCTTATACCTACAGAAGGTTACAACCTTCTCTCACTCTCCAGCTTCTCCTGGAAGCGAGCTACAACCCCCTAACTCTTGTACTAGCTAATATGTTTACTAGTACATAGGCTGTGACCTACAGAAGGCTACAACCTTCTTTCTTCCTCCAAGGACCACGTTTCATAAATTTTCACACTGGATCCATAAACAACATCATAATTGTAATTCAATCATCAAATGCATCTGCATCAACCAATCACTTTCTGAACCAACCACAACCGAATCAATCAATCACTTTGACAACTCATCAATCTGATCATTCAGAATACTGTCACCAGAATATAATAACTAGAACCCAAACCAGAACCCAGAACTCTACAATAGTAAATAGAAACAATTGAAACATATTTTATAAGGTATACACTACTTCCATGTGTCAAACCTGCGTGTATACACACTTTTCTCAAAGCCAACCAGCGTATACATTTGCAAATATTAATTCATAATTCTGCAACTATTCCAGACTCAGTTATACCCAGATCATAATATTTACAAAACAACACATGCGTCAGTATATAAATCTAGAATAAACATGATCAAACCATATAAAGATAGTTCATTTCAAGCCTTAATATCTCTATCCATCATTAGATCTTGTCCTCCATCAACCACTAAATTTCATCCCTGGCTCAGATCAAACACAACACCATAAGCCAATAACCTGCGTACTAGATCTCACACTTCATTAGATATTTGATACTTTCACACCTTGGCCTAATGATATTCTCCTCCTTTTATAGTTTTAGGCCTTTATCAATACCATGGACCAAAACCACTTAGGACCAATAACTTGGACTAAACACCTAGGGTCAATACCTCGGACCAGATAACTCGGACCAATACCATGGATAAAAATACCATGGACCAAATACTTTAGACCAAAAACTTAGTTTTCCAAGGTATATGCACTTTTCCTTCTATGAAAGTGTATGTGTACATATACATGACTTATATACAGTGAACTTGCGTGTATACGCAACTTGGTCAAGGTGAACCTGCATATACCTCTCTTTCTTCATTCTGTGTAGACTGATTTGTAATTCTTTGTGTAGAATTTTCTCTACAAATAAGCTAGCTTACTGATATCATGTAGAAATTTTACCTATAGATCCAACTGATATATGCAATGTACTAAAGAATAATACTAGATCTACATCTACCATAAACTTAGCGGAAGCTTAATCAAACATGAGTAACATCGAGCATGAACACATATAAATAATAAGAAGGAATCAATCACACATAACACAAAATATATCACTGGGGAAAGCACCAGTATGTAACCCCAACATTGTATTATCAATCAAGTGGAAATCCTCAACAACATACAAAAAGAATCAGCTCAAAATCTATCCTACTCTCTCTGTACTCTAATGATGTAGCTCATGGACTACCTGGCCCTGTATATAACGGTTGCACCTCAGGTCCAAGCTCCTATTTCCTTGTGTAGTTTTGATTGGGGTCCAATTACAAAACACATGTAAATTGGCCTAATCATACCTACTATCAACCTCAGGTCCAACTACGCAATACTTAAGGACTGAAGTTCCTCCTACATGCAAGGAATACTTACAAGAAATATCCTAGCAACTGACAGAACATTGTCCCACCATCTGATCTCAACTGGGTCTCTGTCTGAACTGCCATGCATCAGCTATCCATGAGAGAATACTCAATTATCTGAAAATAATAGTTGTTACATACATGCAAGCATCAACAAAATATATCTCATTAATTTAACAACTTGTTAAATTAATCTAACTGAACTTGACTAAGTTAAACTAAGTCAACTGATCCTCCCAATATAGAACTCATCCTTGATTCCTCAATCAGTGGAGAAAATCAAGGATACATTCCCCAATTAGTGGAGAAATAATTGCATGTTCTCACAAAGACTTCAAGTTTTCTTTTCCTGAACTAATTAGCTCATGGAGAATTAATTAATTAATATTCCAAACTGTTGGTCTTGTTAACAAATTTATAATGTTTATCTCCATGCTCCTCTGCCTGGCAGCTCCTGCTGCTAGGCTTTTCCTATTTGGCCTCTAGCATCCCAGCATTTGGGCTCCGCCTTTCCCATCCCAATAGACCTACTGCAGGCCCTCCCTGACTTTTGCCCCTCATGGAAAGGTGCAACACATCCCATTTGCAAGGCCCTGAGGAACAAGAAGTAGCCTTCACCTCTTTAATCTTAGAGAATGGTGCACCAAAAATCAAGCCAAAAGCAACTAAATTCATCAAAAAACTGGTAGATATTCCGGAAATCTCTTTACCTCCAAGTCTACCCAAGAAAGTTGCTATTTCACTATCTGAAAGAGGTTTGGTAGGTCAATTCACTAGACGGTGGCCTTCCCCCAGAGCTATTCAGAAGTGGGTGGAGTGCAACTGGAGCACCAATATCCAAGGGAAAATAGCAATAAGATTTTGTGGTAGGGGATATTACACGTTCCTCTTCGAAACCAAAGAAGATCATAACCTAATATTTAGAAGCGGACCATATTTCATGGATTCAAGAGGACTATACTTGAATAGATGGTCCCCAGATTTTGATCCAGAGATGGACATCCCAAATGCTGTGCCGATCTGGGTCAAACTACCTCATCTCCCACTACATTAATGGGGAGAGGAATTGGTCAAAGAAATCAGAAATACAGTTGGCAAATACATTGACAGATGCGAACCAAAGGACAATATGCATTCCTGTGCCAGGATTTGTGTAGAAGTGGATTTGCGGAAGGGCCTCCTAGAAGCAATAAAGATCAAGGTGGACCAATGGACTCATATCCAGCAGCTAGACTATGAACAATCTCGTTCAAATGCAAGGTATGCCATCAATATGATCATTTTACTAACAGATGTAACAAACTAAAAGAAACTAAAATGACTGAGAATGTAGAAGCAAATGAAGACACCTGGGAACAATTTAAGAGAAAGAAAACCAACAATAAACAATTTGGCCCAAACCCCAAACAACCCCTTGAAAACGCTGCTGCAATCCCCACTCCTCCCCTCAACATGGCCCAGCCAATACCCTCGACTTCTAATCCTTTCCTTGGAAAAAGAAGAACCACCATCCCCTCGTTCTCCTAATTAGGACAAATATTTAGCTCTAATCCATTCCCCCATATAGAATTTCCCATCCCCTCCACCTACCATTGATCGAATCGTTACAAGAAACAAAGTCAAAGAATCCAACAACACTTTAGAGCAGCCAAAAAAACTAGGGAGGAAATCGAATAAAGATATTAGAGATGAGGCAATAGCAAAAGAAATGGCTACATGTACCCAACAACCAATGGATTCTTTCCTGGCTAAACAAAAAGGAAGCGAGGAAAAGCAGAAGGAGAAGATCTAGGTGCACCAAAAATCAAGTAAATAATGATCTTGGTCTCTTGGAATAGCAAGGGTTTAGGCTCCTCTCTAAAAATCAATGCATCCCAAGATATAATAAGGAAAGAACAACCATATATTTTCATTATCCAAGAGACCAAAGTGACCAATCAAGAATTCCAAAAATTAATGAAGAAACAATTTTTTTTTAAAGGAATAGCCATAGACTCCATTGGAGCTTCAGGAGTTATTTGCACGACATGGAACAAAGGGAAGTGGGATCTCACCAGTCAAAAACTTAATAACTAGTGGGTCAGAACAAATCTAAAAAATAAAACCACAAATGAAGAATACACCATGTTAAACATTTATGCTCCAAATCACTACAGTGACAAAGCTCTATGCTAGGAATCAGTTAAAAAAGAGGTGCAAGAATATCAAAGAAACAAGCTAGTTTTAGGAGGCGATCTAAATTTAATCGGAACATTAAAGAAAAGATGGGAGGGAATTACTTCAATGACCCTTCTAGGGCAGCTATTGAAGAAATTATAGAATCTCACAAACTCCTAGACATTCCTCCATGTAATGGGAAATTTACATGGAACAATAAAAGAGTTGGAACTCAAAACATCAAAGAAATATTGGATAGGATCTTAATTCAAGAGAGCATAGCTTCAGGATTCTCATCCATTAAGAGTAAGATTGTTCATACTACAGCCTCCGACCAGAAGACCATGGTTTTGATTTTAGACAGGCTGGAGAATTATGGGCCGATCCCTTTTAAATATGATAAAAATTGGGACAGCAAGGACGAGTTTTGCAAGATCATAAAGGATAGCTGGGAATTCGAATTAATAGGTTCCCCCCACTTCGTTTGGGAATCCAAAATAAAAAACTTAAGAGAAACAATTAAAAAATTTGGCAAGAGAGAACACTCTAAAAGAGAAAAACAAAAAAGCTGAGCTGCATAAGAATCTGGAAAAATGGAGTCAGGAAAATGAAAAACAGCAAGCAACAGAGCAAGAACATGTTCACGAAAAGAAATTTTTATGTAAATTTATAGGCAGAACAGAAAAGAGGAGGAGGAATTGAGACAAAAATCCAGGTATCTTTGGTTAAAAGTGGGAGATAAAAATACTTCCTTTTTTCACAATAATCTCAAACTAAAAAGAGCTGGTAGTCAAATTGACAAGATTCTAGCTGAAGGGAAGGAAATAAAGGAGAGGGAGGAAATTAAAGAAGCAGCTCATAGATATTTCAAAACCCTCCTAACAGCAGAATAACAACCACCAGACAACACTGAATTCGTTCAGCAAGTTAACAGTAAAATCAGTGAACAACAAAACAGTGAGTTGGAGAAGGAGGTGTCATAGGAGGAAATAAGAGAAGCAACATGGAGCATGAATCCAGATAAAGCTCCCAGGCTAGATGGCTTCACCATCGCCTTCTACAAGACCCATTGGGACATAATAAAGAAAGACTTTGTAAGAATGGTTAAAAATGTTTTTAGAAAAACAAGATGGGAGAAAACACCAAATCTTCACATATGGTGCTCATCCCCAAGGAGCCAAACCCCCTCTCTTTTAACCAATTCAGACCCATCTCTTTATGTAATGCATCCTATAAAATAATTACAAAAATTCTGGCAAATAGGCTGAAAAAGATCCTGCCCAATCTCATCTTAGAAAACCAAGGTGGGTTTTTTCCTAAACGACAGATAACAAACGATGTGATTCTTGTACAGGAAGCCATACATAGAAATATCCAATGAAATGAAAAAGGCATGGTCATCAAGCTTGATATGGCTAATGCCTTTGACATAGTCATCCATCAGTCTTAGTGGTAGTTCTTTAAAAGTTTGGAATCTCTATTAATTTCATCAACATTATAATGGAATGCATCTCAAATCCATGGACAACTCCTTTGATCAATGGAAGGCCCAGCCGTTACTTCCACAGTACCAGAGGATTGAGGCAACGATGTCCTCTCTCCCCCTTCCTCTATATCATTATGGAAGAAACTTTAAGCATTCAGCTTGAAAGTCAAAGGAATAAAATGGAAATAATTGACATCAGCATAGCTCGAGGAATTAAAGAAATCAGTCATTCTCTCTTTGCTGATCATACCCTCCTAATTGGAGGAGCCTCAAGTATCATTGCCAGGAGGTTCAAGAAAATCTTAGATGCCTTTATTGATGTCTTAGGAGGGCTTATCAACAACAAAAGTGTAGAATTTATACCTGGAATGTTTCATTAAATGTAATGCAAAGGATTTCCCAAATTATGGACATTCCAATCCAGTGGAAATGGGGTCACTTCACCTACCTCGGGTTACCTCTGGCAAAGGAAGGGGTCAAGTTTGAGGTGTGTAATAAACAAATAGAAAAGATGAGAGCGAAACTCCAAAGCTGGGGGCTGATGTGGTTAAACCTAGCGGGTAGAACTATTCTCATAAAATCTCTTCCCTCAACCCTACCTATCTATCAGTACGCTATAATTTTGGCTCTTTTCAGCATCCATAAACAAATGGAGTTAATCATGAGAGGATTCCTCTGGAAAGGTAGGAAACAAGACACAAAATAATTCAGCTTGGTTCGCTGGGATCAAGTGACCCTACCTTTTGAAAAAGGAGGTATCTCCATTAGGATTCCGAGCTTGACAAATAAAGCCCTTGGCTTCAAGCTTGTATGGCGAATGTTAATTGAGAAAGGAAGTTGGTGGGTTGAGGCACTCTCAAAAATATACCTCAATGGTCAGCACCGAATTGATCCCTGAGTGACCATGCACTCAAGCATGGAAACTCATTTAAAAATTCATCCCTCAAATTGTTGTGTGTGGAGCATGATTGTTCAGAGGTATTTGTTTCAGCCGAATGTATACCCCAGAAATTTTGTACACCCCTCCATGCGAGGGGGTGCAGGGGGGACTTGTCCCCACCGTGGGGGTGGGGGGCTGACCCCCCGGCTGGGGGGTCCAGGGGGCTGATCCCCCTGGCTGGTGGTTCAGGGGCTAGACGGTCCCTGATGGGGGCTCAGGGGCAATGCCCCGAAGCTTAAAACAGATGTAAAATTGCTTTGTAAAGTATAGTAATTTCTAGTCAATCTAGGTTGTTCATTAGGCGGATGATCTGACGGTAGAACTTATGTTTAGTTTAGGGTTTTTGGCCCTAGAAGGCAACCCCTCTCTTTGTATGAGGGAATTGTATTGAGTCTATGTAATATATGTCTATTCTCTGAGCGAGAAGTAGAGAGGTGAGACTGTGAGAGAAAACAGACGATATTACAATGGATCTGTTGTAGGTTGTGTCTCTTCATTTTGCTGGATAATAGAAAGGAAGGATTGGCTGTTCGGGGTGGACATAGCCCAAACTAGGTGAACCACGTATATCTGTGTCTCTCTTGTTTTATGCGTTTTCTGTGTTTATATTTCTGCAATATTATATGTGTTCCATTGCTTTGTAATATATAATTTTATAATAACTGGTATCAGAGTCGAAGGTCTATTTGGCTAATAAACTCACAAGAAAGAAGGGTTCCTTGTTCGAGTGGGAGAAATGGCGGAAGATGGTCAGTTTAGGGTCAAGAAATTTAATGGCCAAAACTTCTCACTATGGAAGATGCAAATGGAAGATTATATGTATCAGAAAGATCTATACCTACCATTGGGCAGAAAAGCAAAGATGCCGACAAGTATGACAGATGAAGAATGGTACCTTCTCGATAGAAAGGCACTCGGAACAATACAGTTGTGCCTTGCATCGTCAGTCGCCTTCAACATTTCGAAGGAAACAACAACAAAGGGTTTGATTAAGGTGTTGGAGAAACTATATGAAAAAACCTCGGCCTCAAACAAGGTATTTCTTATGAAACGGTTATTTAATATGAAGATGTCGGAAGGTGGATCTATTGCAGACCATTTAAATGATTTTAATACCATTAAAAGTCAGTTATGTTCTGTAGGGGTAAACTTTGATGATGAATTTAGAGCTCTATTATTCTTGTGCTCATTACCAGAAAGTTGGAATGGTTTAGTAATGGCCATTAGTAACTCTATTTCTGGATCTAGTACTTTAAAGTTTGATGATGTTGTCCATGCTATCCTTAGCGAGGAAATGCGGCGGAAAATCTCCGGTGAGACATCGGGTAATGCTTTGGGTGCAGAGTCTAGGGGAAGAAAAATGGAAAGAGGAAAGAGCTCAGGATATCGCAGTAAATGAAGGAAAGGCAAATCCAAGTCCAAATCGGGGATAGTGTGCTGGAAATGCGAAAATAAAGGACACCTAAAGAAAGACTGTAGATCTTGGAAGGGAAAAGAAGGAGATGCACAACAAGAAAAAAATCATGAAGCAAATGTGACAGGTGAGGTGTTACAAGATGCTTTGATTCTTTTTTTCGAAAATATTACTGATTCCTGTGTGGTAGATTCAGGGGCCTCATTCCTTGCCACACCTGATAAGAAATACTTTCATGACTATGTTCAAGGAGATTTTGGACAAGTTCGTTTGGGTGATGATAAACCCTATAAAATTGTTGGAATAGGTAAGGTTCTTGTAAAACAGCAGAATGGAAACCAATGGCTACTAAAGGAGGTAAGGCATGTTCCAGATCTAAATAAAAATCTGATTTCAACGGGGAAGTTAGGCGGTGAAGGTTGTGTGACAACTTTCACAGATAAAGCTTGGAAGGTCACCAAAGGAGCCCTGGTAATAGCAAAAGG
>APFE031111187.1:0-16695 GCA_000404065.3 Pinus taeda
GACTGTTTGTACCTGCTGATTTTTTATTTCTGCATTTTCCAACATTCTGTAAAATTTCCAGAATTTGTGTTTTCAGCAAAAACTATTTTTTCAGTTGTTGAATGTATGGATATGGGAAAGGGCATTTAACTATATGGGAGAAATAAGGTGAAACTGAAAACCGGGGTGGGAAATGAGAAATTTCTACATTATTTGGAACTGATTTTAGATCAGTAAGAGTGGTATTAGACACTCTTTGTTATCTGGGACTAACTTTGGGTCAGTAGAGGATGGTATGATACATTCTCGACCACTTATTCTTCTTCATAGTTCAGTAGAGCAAAGAAAAGTAGACACGAGAAGAGCAGTGTAGGGCACTGATGGCAGAGATAGTACAGTCTAGAAGATGGATTTCTCCCTAGTTGAGAGGGAGTGTTAAAATTGACAACTAGGGCCAAACTCCATGTGGGTCTACTTATTCATGGAAACTTATATTTTTCTTGGATAACTCTGGTTGAGATGTGTAGGATTGATCTAAATATCATCTGATTCCGACATGTATTTGTGGAGATATGAATTTATTTGTGTTATGGGACAATTCGCCAAGGTTGGCCAACAACCCAATTGCCCCCACTTATCCTCAACATTTTAGTATAAATAGAGGTGGCCTTTCAAGTCATTTGAAAAATCATCTCTTATGATCTCTCTCCACTTGTCTTTGGGTTTTAGTGGTAGGAGAGATCTAAAGGGGATACACTACCCTAAAAGGTTTTCCCTAGCCCTAGACGTTGCTTGAAGAGATCCACGTGTTGCCCTAAATTACAGTCATGGAGCTAAATATCACATTGAAGATAGAGGCACCTACACTTCCCTAAAGGAAGCCCTCTTATGCAATATAAGGAGAAACCTTAACGCTGGTATGGAGTATCCCTAACCACTGGACTAAAGGATACCCTAACTAATACACAGTCATGAACACTAACACTATCAGGGAAGAAGGTTTCATAACGCGCAAGGGAATGACCTAAACATAGGTCTAATGTTGTTGTTCTTGTCACCTAGAATGTAATCAATGAAGGTTTCATAGGAAGAAATAGAAGGCTTGTATTCATTATAAAGAGGGGGCCTTGATAAGCCCTAACCACAGTCCATTGAGGGATATCCTCTGTTGCCTCAAGGTCCTTCTCATGCTACCTTAATCTCCTAAGAGATTACTACATGTTATCCTACGATGACCTTAACCGTTGACTATTAGAAACTCATAAAAACCTCCTTGCAATATCCTTAATTGTTGTCATGATGCCACATTGTTGTAGATGACAGAGTAGCCTAATTAGGGACATGTTGTACATATTTGAGTGGGTTGAAGATGACTGTCATCTTGCCCTAACCAGGCCTTAAATTCCAGTGCTAGGTGGAAGGTTGACATGTAGCCTGTGGGAGCAAGTGAAGACAAAATATAGTCTTGGGTATAGGATCTAGGTGACTAATGATGTCATGGATGGAGAAGAGATTCTACAAGTTATAGCTAGCTTCTTTGCTAGGCTACAAACCATAGCAAGTAGCTAAGGTTGTTCCAGCATAGTGGATTAGTGCAACTTGTCAAGATGCAACATAATGGCATAGAAGCAGCATGATGCATTGTAGCAACTTGATGATGATGGGTGCAACAACATGATGTGAGTAGTGTAGCAACAAGAATGTATTTAAATAGCATGATGATGATGTAGTGCAGTATGCATAGTGCAATGAAGGGTACAACACAGTGCAGCATGAAGGATGTAGCATAGTGATTGGGTTCAACACAGTGACTGGTGCAACACAGTGATGGGTACAACATGATGATGAGGTGCAGCACAGTAATTGGGTGCAACACAGTGATGGGTGCAGCATGGTGATGGAGTCTCCTTCAAGGATCATTTGAAGGAGTATGCCTTCACCTGAGTTCAAATCAGCCACCTCATGTGTTATCTTCATAGATAAGATCTCTGATCTTATTTTGATAAGTGCAAATGTTGACTTATAATGTATATGTACTATCTCTCTCTCTCTCTCTGCTGAACTATTGAAGAACATAAGAAGAATTGATCAAGGATTTCCCAACATTGGGGTTTATCCTTGGCTGGCACCACATCTTATGTCTGCTTGTCTTGGCTTGATTTCTGTGATTTATGTTTATGTTCCATTTGCATTTCGCTATCATGCTAAATGTGATTGCTAATTTGGAATTGATATTGAGATAATATGGAAAATTGAAGTAAATTTTCTCTTAGCATAGAACATACCTAAAATTAACAGATTTGTATATAGGGACCTATGAAAATAAAAACATTGATACAATTATTAAACTCAAAAAATTCATTAAGAGAAAAGATAAAATGATTCATCAATTGGAGCAATATTTTTCTCAAATTATGTCTCAAATGCAAGTTCATGTTGCTCTAATGAGAAGTCAGTTTGAATCTGAAAACAAACAAAAGGATGCCCATATGGAAGAGTTACAAGAATAGGCAAAGCTAGCCTAGACAAGCATAATATATCTCATTAAATTCAAACATGAATCCATTGATACTAATCAGTAGCTACAACAAGAGTAATGGATATTTTGTGATAAATTAAACAGTGAAAGTTCAAGAAAAACTTGCTAATTCATTTCTTAATCATGTAGTGGATATGTAGATAAGGTATGATGAAGAAAATCTTAAGATGACTAAGCTTTTATCATGGCCAAAGAATAAAAAAAGGAAATTTCCCAACTTTCTAAAAATGAATGAGATGTAGAAATCTACAATCCTACATGCATGGAAAGCTCAAATACACTTAGCTAAGGAATTAGTTGAAGAAGTAGAGAGGATTTCTAGCTTTGTGGTTCAATCGATCTCTCAATCCATCAGGAGACAAGGTTGTTACAAACAGATGCAGAGAATGCTCTACCAGAGGTAGGGGTATTTAAAATGAGGGCACAAAGTGACAGAATAGAGACCCAGAATAGGATTGAGCAAATTTTGGAGGTGAATTTTGAGTTTGTTTGGGAATTTTTTGCTAAACCTCACAACTATCTTCAAGTAGCTAAAGTAATTAATGAAACAATTACTCAAATTCTACCAATATTGGAAGTGCACGTGTACAATTGTCGAGAAAATATTAGACATCGACCTCCTCATAAGCTAGTAGAACTTCTATAAGTGTAGAACCAATGGAAATCATCAAATATCTCTTCTTCATTAGTTTCTCCATCGAATTGAAACTTCTTTTCAATTTGCGCATTGCAACAATTTTCTATATTTCTAATATTTGTTCGTAATTTGTTGAGAATATTTTGGAGGAAAAGTGACTCCTCCCTTATGTTTTAAGACCTATTTAAATGGATCTCAAGCCTAGGGCTAAGGGTTTTGAGTTTCCGTAAGAAAAGGCCCAGTTATGCTTTTGTACTTAGTTTTTTTCATAATACATGCATTGGACCATTCTTGATGCCATATATCAATAGAGAAAATAATACAGAATACTATTAATTGAATTTGTTTTTCTTTATTTTCCAATAGGAATAATTTTAGTGTTTTTATGTTTATGATTGAATAGTTGAATGATTGAATGAGTCACTATTGATTTATCATTTCTTTTAGTTTTGAGTATAAAGATATGATATTTATATGTGAATATTGTTATCAATTAATTCAATTTACTATTTATAATTCACTTAATCATTTCATTCATTTACAACTTGTGTTAATTTAACAATATAACGAGTAAGTCTATATTTATTATTATTTTTTTATCTTTAACTTTCACATATTAAGAATAACAGGTTTATATAGTATTATACATAGTTTAGAGTTATTTCTATATTTTATTACTTCTATTTAGTAATATTATGTAATTTTCCTATAGCCCTTTCACTCTCTCATTCATAAGTCTCCATTCATTAGAGAAAGCGTAACTAGGACATTCAACAAGTAGAAACCATCATCCCAAATGGAAAAGAGTCTAATTGGGGCTATGACCAATTGATTTCCCAAATGTTGATGTTGTTAATTTTGGTCATCAACATTTTTGGAACTAGAAGGAGGGTCATCCAATTATGAATGCCAAAACGATCACATAAGGAAAGAACTAGCGATTCTAAGAGTTCATATTTGCTTATTATCTCCCACAACTTTCATATCCCCTTCAAGATCTCCTCCCCCAATATTTGAAGCTGAAAAACCTTCATAGACAAGTCCATTTGAAGTCTTTTCCCCACTTCGTAAAAAAATACGCAGCTCTACTAGTGATCTTGATGTCTTTTAGCCTCCACCTGAACATTCTAGTAATCCTCTTGTATCACAAGAAACACAAAATATTATAGTCTAAAAAATTAGGAGATTCATTACAAATATCTAAAGAGTCTCAAGGAAGTTTCATATCTTCACCGCAAAGTTTTGGTTCTAGTTTAGATTCAACTACCAACAAAATAACTTCTCCTAGTTCCTCTCCTCCTACACCTACTATTATTCCTCCATTTTTACAATATCAACAAATCATCTCTCCATCATCTTCATCCATCCCTTCCCCTTTGGTTCAACCTGTAATATTTTCCTTTACTATAGTTATAATTGGTCCTTCATCATCCACTGCTACTTCTTCATCATAATTGTTTCTTCTACTTCCATTGTCACTAGAAAAAACCATGTAACTATTATTCCTAGAATGGCAAAAAGTGTGAAAAGCTCATCTATCACAACAGCTGGAAATTATTTTTCTAATTATTAATTTATTTAACAATTTATCTATTTTTTTCTATGACAAATACCAAATAATTTACACTGTGATTTTCACAAATAAACTACGGAAGAAAATAAGGTTGGAAACTAAAAAATCTAGCACACACACACATAAAATTCACACATTTATTTTTATATAAATGTCCCCAGAAAAACCCAACTTGGGAAAATTGGTGCAGCAGCTGAGGGTTTTATTATTAGGAAACAGTGAGAAATTTTGAGTACAATAATATAGATGTTAAAATCTGGCTATCTTGTGGAGAAAATATTGGCAAAAATATCTAGAGGGAAATTACCCTCACTCTAGGCAACTCTATTGACAAATGGCAACAAGAAATTCCAGTTTAATTTATCCTTCAATTTAAACTGTGAATTAAAATTGAATTCTATTCTCATAACAACTTGTAAATAGTTAATTAGCTTTAATTAACTTTATTAGCTTAGGAATTTTGATTTTGAAGTATTTTTGAATTCATGTATACGTTCTCCCTAAGTTTTAGGGGTCTAGGATGAGCTTAATTGTGATTTGTAATTAGATAACTTAGATTACTAAGTTATTTTTAGTTAAATTAGTTCCAAACTATTTGAGGAACTAATAGAGAGTTAATAATCAGTTGGTGCACTAGTGCATCCACAAGTTTTACTCTTGTTAACTAAAGATTCCCTCATCACAACCTCATGCATGTTGATTCTGAGAAAGACCTAGTTGAGGCTAGAGTCCAAGGATATTGTACTATCAATTGTATGATTTATTGAGTTGTGTAGATCATGCATGCAATTAGGAATTGAACCTAGATGGGATTGTGTAGTTGCAGAATTACTGGATTCCCATTAGTATGGGCTATTCATCCATAGGAATTGTGCAAGGAAATAGGGGCTTGGAGAGTAGCAGAATTGGCTAAGTGTTGGCTAAGAGCTTTCTTGTGAGCTAAGAGAGTTGAGCATACTTGTGCATATTTTTTCTAGTGAGAGAAAGTTTTGTATATTCACTCATATTTATGATATATGTAATAAAGATAGTGGGTTTTTTAGCAGTGGTATTTCCCATATACATCTTCTCTTATGTTCCATTAATTTATCTTCTTCTTGTTCATATTATTTTCATTGATCTATTGGCTTTCGTTGGTTGAAATTAGAAGTAGATTATTGTCCTATGCTTTAGTACATTGCATGAGCTTGTGAATCTACAATATTTTCTACAATGTATCAGAGTTGAAGACAATATACTATAGGAAATTTTGAAGTTTTTCAGTTTTGGGTTACAGGTGAAATCTGAATTTGCAATACATACATTAGGATCATCATATGGTATTCTATGGTTTACAACTCGAGTATACCTTGGAAGGCAACTCAAATTTTATAGCCTGGAAGGACAAAATGGAGGTTGTGCTAGAGGATAATGGCCCAAAGGAATTTCTTGATCAAGAAATTCCTAAGCCAGCAACATGAGGTGCATAGAATTTGGCCGAATGGAAGAAGTGTGTGGCGAAGGCGATGCGAATAGTCCTTGAGGGAGTTTGAGAACACATTGTTTCGAGTCTCCATGGCAGGGAAACTTCGTATGTTATGTGGAAAACATTGACAGGCTTGTATTAGAACAACAGTGACCAAAATAAATTGGCATTGAAGGACAAACTTTGAAAAATCAAAATGGAGAAAGGTGAGACTATTCCAAAATACTTGACCAAGTTCACTTAGTGTCATGCTGAACTTGGAAGTGTTGGAATCACAGTTGTCGAGGATGATATGGTGAGTATTTATCTTCTAGGACTCCCAAAGAGTTGGCATAGTTATCAGAACTTTGTCAATGGTCAAGAGAAGTTGTCAGATTGGGAACAAATGTGGTTAGATTTGATGCAGGAGGAGATCATGAGGAACACGAGTGATGTCTCTTCATCAAATACTAATGATGAAAAGAACTGTGTCTTAGTGATTAAGATGGAGAAGAGGAAATGGAAATCTTCCCATTCCAAATTGGATTCTTATTACGGAGGTAAGAAGAAATACATGATAAAAGTTAAGTGCTTTCATTGTCATGAGCTGGGCCATTATGCTACAAATTTTCCACTTAAGAAGTCTAAGAAGAAGTCCTTAGGAGGAGCGGCGGGTGAGGCTTTGGCCTCTCAATTCGAATTGGACTTTTCCCTCATTGCAATCATGGTGTCATCAATGATGGGAAGTGTATGGTACTTAGACAATGGAGCTTCATTCCACATGAATGGCGACAAAAAGTTATTTAGCGACCTGGTGGAGAAAGATCTCCATATGCATATTGAGATGGGTGACGATGAGAAGTATATTGTTACTAGATTGGGCATGATTACTTTTCAAAGGGAGCATGGGTCTCCACTCACCTCGAAGTATGTTATGTATGTGCTCGGGCTGAAGAAGAACTTGGTATTTGTTTCCATGCTTGAGGATAAAGGATATGATTTAATCTTCTCGAAAGGAAAGGCGTTCCTTCGACACATAGCCATGGGTCAAGTAAAGAAGATAGGGATTGAGAAAAAGAATCTCTATAAGCTCGATGTAGAGGAGTGTGCTTCTTTGAGCACAAAAGCATAAAGGGTGCAGAGTGAAGACATTGGCAAGCTGTGGCACAAGCGATTGGGCCACTTGCACCATGGGGCTTTGAAGATATTGCAATAGATCTCTACCAATCTTTCAAAATGTACGCTTGAGAAATTTGATACATGCAAGGGGTGTAGTTTAGGAATATACACCAAGTCTTCCTTTCACAATAGAGATAGTCGAGTAGAAGTTATTCTAGAGTGATTCCATTCAGATGTATGTGGACCATTATCGACAACATCCATGACTAAACACAATTATTATGTTATATTTTTTGATGGCTTTTTTTCAAAAATGATGGATATTTTTCACGCAGAAAAAGGATCAAACCTTCACAAAGTTTTGTGAGTTTAAAGCATTGCTGGAGAAAGAGTCGAGAAAGAAGGTTAAAGTTATATGGAGTGATAATGGTGGTGAGTATGTCTCAAACGAGATTATGAACTTCTGTGTAGTGGAAGGGATTAAATGGGAGTTGACGACACCCCATAACCCTTAGCAGAATGGGGTGGCCGAGAGGAAGAACAAAAGAATAGTAGGGGCAGCAAGGGTGATGTTGCATGATCAGGGCCTACCACTACACTTGTGGTTTGAGGCATTAATATAGCAATTTATGTTTAGAATGGTAGCCCACATCGGATACTTGAGATGAAGATGCCAGAGGAGGCTTATTCTGATAAGAGGCAAAATGTTGGTCACTTCAGGATTTTTGGGTCATCGGTCTATTTCCATGGGACCAAAGATGCATGGAAGAAGCTTGAGCCAATAGAATATTTGGAGATATTTGTGGGGTACACTAATACACCTCACAACTATCGGGTGTTCTTGTTGACCAACAAGATGACAATGGTTCACAGGGATTTTGAATTCGATGAGGAGAAGACCATGTGAATTTCCCTTGAGAGGGAACTTGATCTACATGTGGTTGAGGAGATTTTATCTCCTAAGGTTGAAGAGACTTAGATTGATGTGGAGCAGCCACATGCAGAGAATCTAGGAGTGGAGACATTGACTCAGGTAGAGTCTTCGAAAGAGGGAAGAAAGCGCATGAGAGAGGTTGAGAGATTGTTGGATGATGCACGGGACAATGTGGGAACACCCACTTCTCAATATAGGAAGAGGAGGTCACTTGAGAGGTACACTGGATAGATGGCTCTTATGGGAAAATGTGTTGTGATAGATCCATCTTCATTTAAGGAAGAAGTGCAGTAGCCAGTTTGGGTTGATGCCATGGTGTAGGAGTATGACTCCATAGTTCATAACAACGTTTGGGATGTGGTCCCGAGACTGGAAGATAAGTTAGTGGTGAGCTCCTATTGGCTTTACAAGGTAAAGGAAGATGCAAATGGTAGTGTGGAGAAGCATAAGGCCAGATTTGTGGCTCGTGGATTTTCATAGGTAGAGGGGATTGACTATGATGAGACCTTTTCTTCTATTGTAAGGTACTCATCGATAAGATCTATATTGGCACTATCAACACAAATGGGTTGGAAGATACATCAGATGGATGTGAAGGAAACCTTCCTTAATGGCATGATTGAGGAAGAGGTGTACATAGAGCAGCCTAAATGTTTTGAGACATTCAACTATAAGTTGCATGTGTTCCGGCTCAAGAAAGTGTTGTTTGGCTGAAGCAAGCACCTCATGCTTGGTAAACTAGGATAGATAACTACTTGACCAGGTTGGGCTTCACAAAGAGTGAAGCAGATGCGAACCTGTAACACATAGTGGTGGAAGGTAAAAGTTTGATCATTGCACTTTATGTTGATGATCTCATGCTGACAGGTGATGATCAGTTGATCAAGTCTTACAAGAAGGACCTTGCAAGAGAGTTTGAGATGAAGGAGATGGGGCTTATGCATTACTTTCTTGGCATGGAGGTATGGCAGGGATATAGGGAGTTGTTTGTGCCTCTAGGAAAGTTTTCCAATGTGATACTCAGGAGATTCTGCATGGAGATCATCAAACCCGTGGAGACTCCTCTAGCAGGTAACTGGAGGAAGGAGGATGCTACTTCAAGGGAAGTAGTGGAAGCTATTGTTTACAAGCAACTTGTGGGTTCACTCATGTACTTGGTGAACACGCAACCAGATATGTTAGTGTTAATTTATTTTCTATAAACAGTTGAGTTTCTGCATATATTGGCAAGTTAACTGGCACTTGCTCAACTGCTTCCCCAATACTACTTTTAGTGGTCTCTTTTGAAGCAACTCTCCTTAGTTCCATGGTAATAGTGACTGTTGAAGACAGGTACTCAATAATTGTGGTACCTATGGGATATGAAAGACACTCATGGCAAGAAAACATCAATATTTCTCGAATCTACTGTCAAGGCATGATCAACCAACAACTCGAGCAACTCGAGAGAAAGATTGAATAATTTTCATTAGCAAGAGGGATTGGTTGCTTGTGGGAACTGCGTACTTTTTAGTCCCAGTAGCCAAGGATGAAGCTTGAAGTTTGGGACCGTACAATTCATAGTGCCATCCTAGGCAAAGACTGAGAGAGAGTGCACACTATGCAGTCCCAGCAGCGAAGGATGAAGCTTGAGGCTTGTAACTACGCAATGCGCAGTGCCAGCTTGGGAAAAGACTGGGAGAGACTACACACTACGTAGTCTTAGTGGCCAAGGTGATAGGCTGAGCCTTGGAACTATGCACTAAATAGTTTGGGCCATCCTGTACTATGTGGTCCATAGGCCAAGATTGTGGCTTACGCCTTAGGATTCCATAGTACCTAGCTAGGAAAGGCAAAATCCAGCCAAAGCAAGTGCAAATCTGCTAGTGTAAGTGTGAAAAACAAGAATAAGTGAGTAATTATGTGATATTGAGTGCAAAAATAACGAAGTATGAGTGAATCAATGTAGACCAAGTGTAAAAAATGATCAAATATAAGGAAAATTAAGTATGTGAGGAAAGTTTTTGCAACGACAACCATCTATGCAAAAACAGAAAAACCAATGTGACACTTGTGGAAGGAAAAAAAAATTAGAAAAACACTTCTATAAGTTAAAATAAGTTGAAACTTCAGCAACCATTAAGAGAAATAATAAAAATAACATTCGCATAACTGAAATGACAAAAAGCGACCAAAAACCAGTAAAATATGACAAAAATGAAACTCAGCTGGAAAAGTGATGATGACCGCACTAATGGTTCCCTGATCTCCTCAAGAATGCTAGATCTCCAAGATCGTAAATTCAAATGATCTCTAGAGGTGTCAATTAACTATATTTGATCAAATGATGGTTTATGACGTCCATGCCTAAAATCAAGGAAAAGAGACACTTGGCAGAAACATCTAAAGATAGAAATGTGTCACTTTCGGGAAACTAATAATATATCTCTACTTCCTCAAGATGCTTTTTTCCCTTTAGTTTTCTTTCTTTTCTAGGGAAAATTTCCATGCACGCTACCGGGAAAGATTGTACAATTATGGGGAACTATGCAACTTTTTGGCTCAGTGCACTGCGCAGTTTCTGAGTTCAGTGAGTGATTGAGTTTCTGGACTCAGTGTTGGTTCGCCTTCCATGATGTATAGTTTTTGAGCTCAAGGCTGACTATTGATCTGAATTATGCAATTCCAATCATTAAGGTTGACTACCTTCAAGGACTGTGTAGTTTCTGAAGGCAAGCCCGGAAATATTGTGTGACCAAGTCAGGAGGTTAACTTGTGACTTAGAAATATCAAATAAGTGTCAAAATGAGAAAAAACAAGAACAAATGAAAAATGTAAGTCTCATTCAAATCATGAGTACTTGGAAACAGTACAAGATAAGCTCTGGTGGATAGGAAGGAAGGCTCCAAAATCAAATCATGGGAAAAATTTTGGAGGGTGGTTGTAGTGGCTACAACATTGGCGACACACTAGTAGAACTTCAGCTCTCTGTATGGATCTTGTATGCAAATCAAGTCTAACTCTTTCGGAAGTATTATTCAATTCATTGATTCTCACAACTTCTTCACTTAGATTGAGTTAACGATATGGCCCCTACCATTCTCTTCATCGGTAGCACACATACCAAGACAAGTCACACTAAGTTTTTTTTATTAGGGATGAGGAGTATATAAATTCACAATTAAAAAATGTCAGAGTCTTAGTTTTCATCTCTCGTGTTTCTCCACTTCCAGTAGGACTGGACAGTACCCTAGCAGAGTCACTTCAGGAACACAAACATTGCTCCACTACAATTGAGCCTAGATAGTACCCCGGAAAAGTTTCTTTCTTCACCTCTCTGCACATGAATCCTTTCTCATCTTTCACCCTTTATTTCATTTTTCATTTTTTCATTTTTATTTTTTTCACACAACTATTCATAGGCACTTATTTATTTCATGGGGGGCGGAAGAGGGATCTCGACTTATTGAGAGCATAAGAGGTTGTTCCTTCAAAGAAGGATATTTATATACACCTCTGACATACTATTTAAGGTTTTCCTCACCACCTTACTCTATTCTACTAAGTTGACAAGGATTCATTGAAAATAGAAGACCGATTAGAGTAAGCGATACTAGTTAAGAGTGTAAGCATCATGGTTTCACTACAACTCTCTCTGAAATGAACGTATTTTCCATAAGATTATAATCGACTAAAATAAGTGTAAGATTCACATAAAGAGAGGGAATAAATAGGTAACCAAGCATTGATAGTAGTACAACTTCCTCTTGGACTTCACCTTGCTTTCCTGAGAAGCCAACCACAGTCTCGTGCAGAAGTTATCCCATGACTGAAAAGAAAACAAACAAAAGGAAAGAAGCGGAATGGAAAGTGAAAGAAAGAAAATCAAGTAAATAAACAAGAAAAGAAAACAACTACACATACTCCTAACTTAACAATGAATAGGCCATACTCACGTGAAATGATACTTCCAATGTAGCCACTGGTGCATTAGCTAGCCTATGTAGGAGAAGGAATGCATGTCAAGAAAGATATACAAACATAAAAGACTAAGAAAGATAAGACAATACAAACAAAAACTTTTGAAGTTTGAATGAACATGCAAAAAAGAAAAAAGAAAAAGGTGCATGAAAGACAATCTACAGATGTAACATGGTGTTTAAACACACTGCAAGTCAAATACATGCAGGCACAAACTTTCAAACTGCAAAGGCAAGAAAACATGAAGAAAGAAGAAATTTTTCATTTTGCAATAGTGCTCGCCATGTATGACTCCTCTAATGACTGAGCGATAGGATCATGTTATACAAATGGAGGATCCCAAAATTGTAAGTCAGATTGATTTTCAATGTGTCATAGAGTGATGAGGAGCCTCAAAAGATTTAACACTATTCTGATCGAAAGTGGAACTAAACTAAAGACTATGAGGACCTGACATAACCATCAGCTCAGGTTGAAGTGCCTATAAATCTTGGGGAAGTTCCAACTCATCAGAAGGTATATCATCACAGATCTCTAGCTGGGAAATATTAGTAGCGGAAAAATCAGAATCATGACCAAATGAATTAATGAAGAGGTTGTGACAACCACGATCAGAAATTTCAAGATCACAAACAGAGGCATCCTCATGATCTGATGAATCCCTAAGAGGGGAAGATGAAAACCGATAAATTTCACCCTCTAAGTTTTCATCAAGAGGAGATGAGAGATTAGGAAGATCAAGAGTAAAAGATTCATCATCTCCACATCTGGATGAAAAATTGACATCCCACGTGTTTTGTGAATGATCAGATGTATTAACATCATCAGAAACTAAATTTTCACAAGATTCAATAGAAATGACACAATCATGGGAAATGTCAGGATGATGAAGGAGAGGTGTGGAGGGAAGAGAATCATCCTTCATTGTAGATTCTTGTTTAGTTATGGCCTCCCCTACATAATCATCATGAATGATATCGCAAGTTAGTTTCTCAACACCAAATTCATCCAAGACTTGATCTTCATGAACATCACAAGATATATTTGAAACAAGTGAACACGAAAACTCACAATTCATAGGATCAAAGGGACCAAAGGATGGAGGATGAGGAGATATCACTTCATCATGACAATCAAACTCATAGCCCAAACTTGTGCCAAAATTATGAGTATGTGCGATAGGAGAAGATGGTGGTAAATCAATGGATGAATTTTGAATCTTTCCCACCTCAACCTACAAAACTAGCTGTGTTTGATGAGGAGAGGATGAAGGATCACTTGGAATAACAACCTTCTCTGTCATATACCAATTTATGTTAGGAGTGGTTCAAAATATTCTAACTAGTGTGGATTTTCTGAAATGTGAACAAGATATTGAAATCTACCTGACAAGAAATTCCAATCAACCTCATCTTTTGGAAATTCAAAGCAAATATGCATGAAACAATTGTGAAAATGATATTGTGATTCATCAATTGATTTTCGCAATTCTAAAATTTTCTTACACAAACATTTACGATCATACATATAAAAATTGTGAAACAGTTATGTGACAAGATGTTCGAAAGAGTGTATGGAGGCATCGGTCAATGTGTGACACCATTTCCTTATGAACCCTTCAAACATGAGGATGAACAACCTACAACCAACATCATCACAATGGATGTTGTGCTCTGTGCAGAATTCAAGAAAATGAGCAGTGTGCTCAAATAAGGTTGTCTCACCCTCACCATCAAATTTTAGAGTTGACAAGTCATCTATGATACCCATCGGCACTTACAAATTTATGTTTCTAGAGAAACATGTTGGGGTTATGATTGTGGAAGAAGTCATTAGATGAATGTGAAAATTCAAAACAGACTTTAAGGGCTCAACTTGTCATTTAGCCCTCCTTCTAGAACCAGAAAGGTTGATGGTGTTGAACCCACCAACATTCAAGGGATCTCCCCGATATGAAGTCCCAACTAGACCTCAAACTATTTGGAGTAGGAGTCATTTGTAGGTTAACCGTGCATGAGAATGAACCGTCGGATCACTACATATCGTGACCGTCGGATTGTAAGTTACAAAATGTACAACGGTAAAGAAACACACTTTACCTAACTCTATACTAGACCAAGTTGAACTTAACTATTTCCTATGTGTCAGAATATCCTAACAGTTTGTGATATCCTCTGTAACTTTGCCCTTTTTTGACATTTGAATTCGATTTTTTCCCATAGTTTATTGGCAAGATGGCATGTGTCCATAAGGTGTTGGATTGTCTCTTCCTGTTGGCTACAATTGGGACATCGAGAAGGCCCATGGAAGCTTTTCTTCCTTAGACTGTCCCAACTGAGAATCCTTTTTTGACATAGCAGCCATAGAAACGTTGAGATTTTGGGCCATATAACCGGGGACCAGATTTTCTCCCATAGTGGGTCTTTTTCATCCTGATGGCCAATCAAGAGATTGTACACCTCTTTTGTAGTGAAAGTACCACGTGGTGTATATCCCCATTGAAAGATATCCTTCTTGTCTGAGAATCAGATTTTCCTATTCATGAGTTCTATGTCCACCTCATTATAAATTTGCTTTGTTCCTTGTCTGATTATCTGAGCTTCATTTAGCCATTTCCTATATTCTTGATTGAGGCCCAAGGTCCAAGTCTGATTGACAGTTTCCTCCTGTTGCGTTTCCGAGTCCTCTGTATGTGGAGGTTGAAAAATATTACTAAGCTGTAGACTTTAATTCGAAGAGTCCATCCACAATCGAGCCTTTTTGCCATCCCTGATTTACCAGAAACTGTGCTGCTGAATCATGTTGCTATGTTGTTTTGCTGCATTCCAAATTAGAGATCCCTTTTCAGTGGGAAGAAGTCTGATTAATTCGTCTGGTGGCCTGTTATTTGCATATTTGGCAGTCCATAGTGTTTCCCAAGGTGTGTGTGGCACTGATAGCCATTTCCACCATATCCTTGTGCCCATAACATAATTTCTATGATGAGGATCTCGGAGGCCCGCTCCTCCATATTTTTTAGGAAGGCAAACTGTCGTCCATTTAACCAATGCCCATTTTCTATGTTGACCTGAGGATCCCCAGAGAAAGTTGCGGTGCAAGTTTTTGATTCTTTTGAGTACCCATTTCGGACCAGCTAACACAGAGAAGAGATAAAGAGGCATCGATTGTAAAATGGCCTTAACCAACACCATACGGCTGGCCATGTTGATGGATCTAAAAGTCCAGGAAGAAAGGTGGGCTTCTAAATTTTCGAGGAGCAAATGCCAAGATGCATGTTTAATGGAAGAGTCAGTCAAAGGGGCGTCTAAATATTGGGAGGGGAGAGAGGCTTTAGAGAAACCAAGGATGCGAGATATAGAGGATTGCGTGGAAAGGGGGGTGTGAAAAAAGAAAATTTGGTATTTTGTTGTGTTGATACTGGCTCCAGAAGCTTCTGAGTATTCATTAAGAAAATATTTAAATTTAGAGGCTTCTTGAACTGACGGGTGCCCAATAGCATGTTTTCATCTACAAACTGTTGATGGGTGATAGCTGGGGAATCATGGATAGAGATTCCTCTGATCTGCTGAGTATGGAGAGCATTCTTTATTAGATGTCATAGCCCTTCAACCGTTAATACAAAAATAAAGAGAGAGAGAGGATCTCCTTGCTGAAAGCCTCTTGAGGGCTGGAAAGGACGAGAGGGAATGCCATTTACTAAAATGGAGAAAGAGGATGATGAGATCATATTCATTACCCATCTGACCCAGGCAGGAGAGAAACCAAAGGCATCAAGCATTATTTTCATGTAATTCCAACTTAATTTGTCAAAATCTTTTGAGAGATCAATTTTGAGAAGCATACCTGTTTTTTTGATGTGCTCTAAAGAATGGATTATCTCATGCGTGAGAATGATGCCGTCAATAATTTTCCATCCTTCTACATATCCCGATTGTTCTGGCGATATTAACAGGGGTAGCAGCGGTTTCAAGCAAGAAGCTATAACTTTGGATATGATTTTGTAGAGAACTTTACAGAGAGCTATTGGCTTAAATTTATCTGGGGTCATAGAATGCTCTTCTTTGGGTATGAGTGCTATGAAGGTTGCATTTAGAGATGGAAGCATCCAATGCAAAGTTCTAGATTCTTCCACTACCTGCCAAACATCCACTTTAATGAGTTCCTAGAATTTATGAAAGAAATTAGAGGTAAATCTGTCTGGTCCAGGAGCTTTCCCCTCTTTGAGTTGATTCATTGTTGTTTCAACTTCCGAAAGAGTAACTGGTCTGAGTATTAGTTGATTAAGTTCATTCGTGATAATTTTAGGGATATGTTGGAGGATCCTTTCTATTGTTGGTTGTCTGTTAATTTTGTAGGTTTTAACCCCGTACAGAAATTACCTGCATACGAATTCTAAATCACATGAAAAATAAAAAATGCAAGAGCATAACACATAAAACACATATACACAGAGATTTCCCACTGGATCCCAAAACTGGGACTACCAGTTTGATTTTTCATTATGTTCCTT